>CM054124.1:103516162-103691162 GCA_028751855.1 Ambrosia trifida | reverse complement strand
CAAAATTAGACTCAACAACAGAAAAAATGACCAGAGAGTGATCCGAGAGGTCTTTCTTTAAAACTCTGACACAAATATTGGGCCAACTATTGAAGATACCATCACACACAAAGAATCTATCGATTCTGCTCAACTTACATTGGCCACGTCTAACCGTCATACACGTAAACTTCATACCTTTCAATTGATACTCACGCAACCCAGCCTCTTCTATGAAGTCATTGAAATCCCGAGCGCAAGCTGGGTTAAAACTAGAATTCTTTCTCTCATCCCGGTCCCGAACAACATTAAAATCACCAAAGACAATCCACCGGCCTTCGTGCGACTGAATAAGGTTCACAAGTCTCGCCCAAATACACCTTTTATCTCCATTATTTTGAGGCGCATAAACATTAACAACATTAATACGAACCAAACCCTCTGTCAATAAGCCCGAAACACACAAGAAATTGTTATCCTTAATCACCTTATCTTTAGAAAATACTTTTGGATCCCAGACACTGACTATACCACCTGAATTACCAACCGCGTCAACCGACTCGAAATCCGCCCCATAACCTCCCTAATAATTAGAAATGACCCCGGGATTCACATTACTACTCATAGATTCTTGCAAACCAACAAAAGAAATTCCACAATCGACTTTAATTTTGTTAATCCAATTCGCTTTACCATAACCCCTAATCCCCCTAACATTGATCGACAAGCAATTCATGGCTTACCCGATTGTAAACCTTCTTGAATGACTGCATCACAAATCAATTCTTCACAATTGTGAAGATTGACTCCCAATTTAGCACCCAAAACCACTGTATGTTTAACTTCTTGACACTGATCTGGGCAGCCATATCATTACTCTTATCATCAGCCTCCTGAAACACTTCCTTCTGACGATCAGACTATATAATCTTGAATAGCTGTTGAACAGGCGCTGTGGGTTGCGAATTAAGATCAAAGTCATTTAATCCAATAGGCCCATCTCGCTGAACATACCCCTCTCCAACTTGGTCCAATTGAGAATCAGACAAGCCCAATAATTTATCAATCCCAAATAAGTCTTCATCATTTTCGGGCCTCTTAATAACTTTGAGACTTTCTTGGCTACTTGTGTAACCAACGCTGGGCCGGTCCAGTTCCGCCTTTTTGAATTTTTTTCTCTTATTAACGTGGTTGTTCAACTGGGGACCATTGACATTCTCCATATTAATTCCTTCTGGAATATTCTCCTCATCATAGACATCATTATCTTGTTCAAACGGAAAGTCAACACCCGGAATGAATTCCTCATTATTATCTTCAAAATTATTCTCCTCATCATTAATGCAATTAAAATCAGAATTATCATTACCAACAATAGGAATTCCATCCGTTTCATACGAAGCTTGGTCAACCTCTGCATTAATTTCAATAACCGCCTCTCCGGTAAGGCCCTTCTCCGGTGATTGTGAACCAAGATCAACGCCTTCATCCTCCTCCATCACCTTTGAAATACCCATAACATTTGGTTCCATAAACTCCGGAAACCAATCTTCATTATCCTCCGTAACCCAGACTCGGAATTTTCGATCCTTCCAGTGCAACGTGATTTCTTTAGAAACTCGCTTCCCCTCCCCAACTAAGACACCCACATATTCATATGATAAGTCAACATCTGTTTCTGCTCACGTGGCTTTATGTACGATTCTTCCGAACAGACTACCAACCGAATCAATCACACCTTCAGAAAGAATATGCAAAGGAATCCCTTGGATTTTAAGCTAAGCTATCCTTTCAAAACCCAGTACCTGCCCCTCCCACAATGCTATCATATAAAACTTATCTTTGTATACCGATGCTTCCTTAATGAACTTAACAGCCGTATCATGATCACTTCTTTAAAGGACAACTCATTCAAAATAACTTTAATATTCTTCAATACTGAAAAATCCACCATGCAATGATCCAAAACCTAAGCCATCATTATCCACAATAATAGAATGTCCCATCAACATATCTTTAAAAGACCGGGCCCCCACTTCTGTCGACCCCAGCTTGGACTCCATATTATCTTCAACATTGCATGGAACCTCTTTACTAGGTTCAAACTTCTTTGGTCTATCAGCCCTATGACTATTGATCTCACCTTCCTCTAACACGAAACGTGCTACATTGAACCACAACTTATAATCCCCCATACGTATCTTTCTCAAATTCCTTAAGAGATCATCTATATCTTTAACATCTAATAACGAAATAAAGCCAAAATGATTACCTCCTTTGTCTCTTTTCCTTGCTATGTAAAGATCAAAAATCTGGCCAAAAAGACGAACTTGTGAAGCCAGATCATTACCACTGCAACCCTCTGGGAGATTAGTCACGAAAATCTTTGAAATCCTGCGTTGAATGTGCTCCGGAATCGGATTCCGGCGATCCATACCTAGAGAGCGTTTGTGATATGAATGTTATAATTCAGGAGCTGTTATTGTCCATTGGTATATATGTTTTAAAATAAATACACTTATATAACAATTTTATCATGATGTCATTATAAGAACTCGTTTAAATTTTTATAGCAAGGGGGCTCCATCCCACTACAATAGTCTAAAATAATCAAATTTTAAAATTATATTTTTTATGACGACATTTTCTGAAAATCAAACTCGAGACCTTTTAGAGATGTAACACGAGGACTTGGGGTCAAAAAGCAAAATTATATAGCTAATATAAAGTCAATTAGTTTCTTTAGGAATTACATCATAAATCTCCTACTTCTCCTTTTTAAAATTTTCATATAATCATTTATGTTATATTAATAAATAAGATATCTGGTTAAAAGTAGATTAGATGGCTTTGAAATATGATTAATCACCTATAGCCACATATTTAACCAAAAGTGTGATAGTGCGATTTTAAAAAATGTGTTGCTAAAGCCACATTTTGGCATAGTGGGCAAGCAGACCTGACATCCCTGAGGGCCCGAACTTTTTTTAAATTATATATTATATGCATTTTTTTTTTTTTAAAGAAAACTCTTATAATTAATTGAACTTGTAGGCTATTATTTCTACTTTTTGATAAAGGCTCAATTTGTTTAAAAGATTAAACCTAATAAAAATAAGCACAATGAAGTTTAATTGGTTAAACTTAATTAGTGTTATGGGTTTTGTGAGTATGGTTAAATTATATGAGTCCGATTTATTGTAACTGGACCCGGACATTTTTTGAAGATAACCCTGGTTATGTTGGTCATTTTCTCAAAAGTTACGAGAACATGGAAAACGAATATTTTAAAGATGTTGAGAAAACTTGTAGGAGTCGTGTAAAAATAAAACGAAAAAAAATAAAAGATGTACTTGTCAGTTTCTAGTTGCTAAGTGGTTACCCAAATAGTATTACACATTTTGAAAGAAAAAAAAGAATAAATTATGCGGTTAGAGGAAAGCTTCGGAAAAACAAAAGGTATAAGAAAAGTAGGTTTTTTTCAAAATGGGACGACCTTTAGAAGGCTTCCTTGCCATATGGCCCATATTGATTATTGGAAGTTTGGAAGACTTTTAGTTAGGTATGGATCGGATGTTGTCATTCACTAAAAATGACATTTTACATCCGTCCATTAGGATCACTAGGGATGACATGAGACTAGTTTAAAACGGGTAAAGTGTAATTTGCAAAATTGTGGTTTAGGGTGATGTCCACCTAAGGCTTCTCTTTCTATAAGTCTTGCATGTTGAGTCCCGTTTGTTTAATTTTTTTACACTTTGAACCCATGCTTCTAACACCGTTCATTTTTCAGTTAATGTGTTAGTTAAAAGACGACTGTGGCATTCAATTTTCTATTCTTCTACTTCATCTCCCCCAGTTTAATTCAAATTCAAAAAGAACCATGAAATCTTTTTCCTATGCTTCTAATTCTCGTTCAAATGTTCATTCATTCCTTTGTAACTCCCACTTATGACATCAATTTGCATTTTGCAACAACTTCGTTCGTTTATCACATGATTTTGATATTTGCATGATACTCTGGTTTTCGGGGGAAAAATGTTGTTAAGATCATCTTTTAGCCAGCTTAACCTTGTAGATTATTTGATTTATTCATGTGTAACTGATCTTCCTCCAATACCCAAAATCATAATTGTACTAGAGATCTAAACGTAGTTTGATGAAAAAAATATTTTTAGGAAACCGAAAAAAGAAACAAAGTTCAGAGCTATCTGACGTTGTTTCATATGTTACATAAAGAATTGAACAAATGGGTTTCAAAATTGTCGAATTAGACCGCAAAAAGAATTGAAGAAAGTTAATGGTGGGAAAGTTGTGATCTTGGGTTTTGATAGTATGGATATGTTTAAAAGGATTATATCGATGATGTTAGATGGACGGGTTCCAAGCGTAAAATAGTAAACAAGAGGGACTCAACATACAAATTTAGAAAGAGAGGACTCGTGTTTGTTGCAATATTGGTATCAAAGACGCAAACTATTAAGCCAAAACTTGCTTTTATTATTTGATGTGATGATAAAACTTACAAAAGATCCATCTATTCATAATCCTATGATCCTAATTAAACTAGGAAACAATATCATTATCTAAACAATAAAGATTATCTAATAAGAGACCTCTTTGACTTATATTAGGATGTAAAACTATCTCAAAAACACTCCCTAATCTTGTGATTCCAATGAGTCCTTTCATCTCATTGAACTTCAATCTTGGTAACGCCTTAGTAAGGATATCCGTCCTTTATAACGTTCCACTCACGTGCTCCACTTGAATCTCTTCACGCCCAATGCACTCTCGAATAAAGTGGTATCGAGTATGAATGTGTTTACTTTTACCAAAAGACACCGGGTTCTTCATTAACTCGATCGCGGATGAATTAACGACCTTTAGCAATACATTTTCTTCTTTTTCACCCGTTACCTACGATATTAGCCCCCTTAGCCACAACGCTTGACAAGCCGCCTCCGTTGCCGCCATAAACTCCGCTTCACAAGATGATAATGCAACCGTCCCTTGTTTTTGAGAAACCCAAGTAATAGGTGCATCAAATATCTAAGGCTTCCTACAATACGCCTATACTCGGTTGGGTCTATCTCCGGTTCTTCGTCATTTTTAGATAACTTTAACCCCGGGTCAAGTGGAAACTGTGTAGGATTACACTCCCACATTCCGAATTGTTTCATAATTTTCATTGCATACCCGGATTCTTTGAGCGAAATTCCTTTTTCATTTTGATCAACTTCAATCCCAAGATAATAATTCAACATACCGAAATCACTCATTTCGAATTTTGCTTCCATTTGCCTTTTGAATGCATCGATCTCATCCTTAGACGAACCCGTGACAATTAGATCATCGACATAAGTACCAATGATTAAAGGTCGTTGCTTTTCATACCTTCTATGCATGGCTTGCTCTCTTTTGCACCGAATAAAACCAAGTTCCTTTAAAGCCAAGTCAAACTTCGTGTTCCATGCTCGTGGTGCTTGACGCAACCAATACAACGCCTTATCTAGCTTGTACATGTAATCTTCCTTACCCTTTTTCATGAAACCTTCAGGTTGAGATACGTACACTTCTTCCTTTAACTCACCATGTAAGAACGCCGATTTTACATCAAGATTATGTACTTCGTAACTCAAATTCACTGCCAATGCCAATAATAACCGTACTGTCTCGATTCTAGCAACCGGCGCGAGCACCTCTTCGTAATCAATCCCGTACCTTTGAACACATCCTTTTGCTACTAGTCGGGCCTTGTACTTAGAGATCTTTCCTTGAGCATCCTTTTTCACTTTGAATACCCATTTTACACCTATGGGTGTTATATTTTCCAGCGCCTCAACCAACCTCCAAGTGCAATTCTTTTCAATTGAAGTGATTTCTTCCTCCATTGCCCTTTTCCAATGCTTCTCCTTTATTGCTTCTTGAAAGAGAATCGGTTTCATCATCGACAGAAGATAATAGCAATTTATTTTCTTCGTTTAGCTAATGAGTTAACTTCGGCACTTTGTCAACCTCAAAATTGTTAAACCTGGTTGGAAGTTTTGAGACCTGACTTGATCTTCTTGGTTGTGAGTTTTCACCGCCTTGACCCACCCAATTCCCTGTTGGGTTTAAGCTTCGGCCTACTAAGTTCAGGCCTTTGGCTTCCTGATCTGTTTGCTGCTGTTCGGATCTAGGCTCGGGAATTCTGGGCCTATTAAGAGACGGACCCGCACCTCTATTCGGTCCATTGTTCAATTCCTCAGCCGGCCCATTCTTGTTATCACCATTGTCTTCATCGTTGGGCTCACTAGGCCCATCAGTCTCGACAACAAAGTCAGTCCAGGCTTCGGCCTCCTGGTTGGTTTCGGACAGAAAGTTTTTCCAGTCAAAAGTCTCCATTTCCTTAAACTTGACATCTCCATCCCAAACCATATGCACCTGTCCTTTTCTCGGGTCTAACATACAATGCGTGTTAACCCCTGTTTCTGGTTAAGAACCAAGATAAGCCATCAAAACACCTCTATCATCCAACTTCCTTTGTCTGGGTGTAAGGATTTTCACATATCCTATACAACCGAAAACTTTATTAAATGAAAGGCCCGGTTGTCGGTTTTTCAATTTCTCATATGGAGTTAAGCCTTGTATTGCCTTAGTTGGTGAACGGTTCAAGAAATACACCGAGTGCATTATTACTTCTCCCCAAAACACTTGTGGAACTTTCATCGCCTTTAAGATACATCTTGTAGTCCCGATTACAGTCCGATTTTGCCTCTCAACTACTCCGTTTTGTTGAGAGGTGTAGGGAGCGGTAAATTTCCTTGAAATTCCTTTATCTTTGCAAAAATCTCCCAATTCATGTGAAGTAAACTCTCCCCCATTGTCGGTCCTTAGACATTTCACACAAGCTCCCACCATTTTCTCAACTCCCTTTATAAAGTTGATGAGAACCGAAGGAACTTGATCTTTGGTTTTAACCAAACATGCCCACATGTATCTACTAAAGTCGTCAGCAATAAGCAACATGTAGCGATTTCCACATTGAGTTGAAGGCGTTATAGGTCCAGTCAAATCGGCATAGATGAGTTCGAGTGGCTTTGATGCGTGATACTTTACTTCCTTTGGAAAAGCTCATCTTGTTTGCTTTCCTACCATACATGTGTCACAAATTTTGGGTGGCCTCTTTATATAAGGTAACTCGGTAGCATTCTTTTATAAGATCCTTAACGAATGAAAGTTTAAATGTCCGAGCCGAGCATCCCAAAGCCAACACTCGTCGTGTATATTAACCTGTAAACAAATTGGCAAAATAACTTTTAGGTTAATCTTATAAACCCGATTTGAGGAACGGTGTACCTTCATTAGAACCGAACCACTTGGTTAGAACATCCACAATATCCCGTTTTTAAATTGTGACTTTATGACCGGTTTCGTCCATTTGACCAACACTAATTATGTTGCTTGTTAGCGAGGGTATAAATAAACGTCTTTCAAAACTCGTTTCTTTCCCGTCTTTCCTTCGAGGGTTATTGTGCCACGTCCCTTGATTTCAACACATGAGCCATCACCGAACCGAACTCTACCTTTGATCCGAGTATCCAAACTAGAAAACCAACTGTTATTTCCCGTCATGTGGTTACTTGCTCCAGTATCCAAGAACCATGTGTTGGTTTCATGTGGATTATTCTTATAAGTCTTCAAATTAACTTTGTCTTCTATCAAGAATACATCTTCAGTAGTATCCATATAAAGGACCGATCCTTCATCCACAGCTAGATTACTTTCTTCCGTCATCTTTTGAGTTGGACAATCACTCGAAAAATGTCCCAGATCGTCGCATCTAAAGCACTTAAGCTTAGACCAATCCTTCTAAGGGCATTTGGAACCCTTTTCCTTTCCCAGAGTAACACCTTTTCCTCGACCCTTTCCTTTGCCCTTGAAACTGGTTTCGGCCGAGGGGCCTTTGCCACGTCCGAATCCGCCACTTTGTTTCTTCTTTGGCTCCCACTCCTCATAAGTCAAGATGAGTTGATCTTGCTTACAGTTAGACGAATAAATGACTTTTCGGTTCCAATTTTTTCGGTTCCAAGCGTAAAATAGTAAACAAGAGGGACTCAACATGCAAATTTAGAAAGATAGGACTCAGGTTTACGCCGCCCCTAAACCACTAGGGATGGCAAAAAACCCGAGCCCGACGGGTATACCCGAAACCCGAAGCATTTGGGACGGGTATACCCGATACCCGACGGGTATGGGACGGGTTTGGTATTGAAAAAAAAATATTTCGCGGGTATGGGACGGGTATGGTATTAGGCGATACCCGACCCGATTACCCGAAACTAAATACCCGTTTACCCGAAACATATACCCGCTAATTTTTAAGTTTTATATATATTTTTCTTCACTTAATGTTCATTTTAATAGATTCATTATTGAAAAATTTATAGTTTAATGACATTATTATTTATATTTATATGCTACAAAATATAAAAATATTTCTTGAGATACATATTATAATATATATTTTTATTCTAAATATTTCAAATATTAGTATGGTGATGATCATACGTATGTTATTTATTACAATTTAATATATTATAGATTTCTAAAACATAAAACACAAAAAAAAAGTAAAAATATATATACATGAAAATCCCAACGGGCATACCCGAAACCCGCGGGTATGCTCTATACCCGACGGGTAATACCCGTCAAAAACCCGACGGGTAATGGGACGGGTATGGGATGAGATTTTATAACCGGGTATGGGTATGATATTAGCCAAACCCGACCCATACCCGACCCGTTGCCATCCCTATAAACCACATAGACGCAAATTGCACTTTACTCTTTAAAAAATAATTTATCCTTTTAATGGAAAATATTAGTTTTAGCACATATTAATTGAGATTGGCTTTGACCCTCTTGACATTTTATTTGAAATGCCAACAAAGTCGTCATGGGCTCCTATTGGAATCCCTTTATAACGAATTCAAGATACCCATGGGGAACCTGGTCCTCCAGGTCCACCAATCCAGGGAAAACCCGTCAACACATCCGTCTGAAGGCACGACAGCGAATGATCGGTAAAACATGGTATCCTTCAAGGCTAGAACTTGTGACCATTAGGCCCCAAGTCACCTATCATTAGGCCTCCATACCACTCCACCAGAAGGTGGGTGATCCCTCTTGACATTTGTAATACTACAAAAGTGGGTGAGGAATCAAACATAAAGAGGGTTTATGATGAATAAAGAATCTTGTTCGTATGAATTTTTTTGAACTGTAAACTTCATTAAAACAGGCGCGCCCTCAAAACAAAGACCGCCAAAAACACAACATTACAAACTGTACAATGGATAAACAACCCCTTCTTTCAACTAAAGGGACCTAAACTTCGACCGATTCCTAAGCCATAAAAACGAAGACAACTTTATAGAAACAACGGCATCGCACACCTTAGGAGTACCCCCTTCAAAGACCTTATTGTTTCAAGCCCTCCAAATCACCCAATAAGTAGTTAAAATAATCCCCTTGATTATCCTTTCCCCCCTTTTGAAGAAGCGGTCGACTAATGAAGCCTAATAATATCAGAAAAGTCAAAAGAAAATATTGGACCTATCTTGCACCAACGACCGATCATCGACCAAACGCCCCCCGTGAAACCACAAGCTGTGAAGATATGCTCAATGTTCTCCTCCCCCGAACTACACAACACATAAGAGAGGTCCTCCACATAAATATTCTTGTGCATTAACGCAAGCCTAGTTGGAAGACAATCCATTTCCGCCCGCCACATAAACAAATTTACCATTTGAACATATGATTGCGGCTGACATCCCTTCCTTTGAGCAACATTTTCTTAACATGAGCACTAGAGAAATCTTCATAATCCGAATCGACCCATCTCCACAAATCTTCTTTAGCCGATAGCGTGAGGTTACCGAGGACTTGCAGCAGCTACTGTATTTCCGAAATTTCCTCAACATTAATCGGTCATCTATACCAACTCTGATCCCAAACCTCACCATCTGAATGAGCGTTAATCCGGTCGGACACAGTACGCATTATGTTCTTCTCCAATCTAAAAAGACAAGGCCATCTATCTTTTAATAAAGTAGAGCCATACCAGTAATCATTCCAGAAGCAGATTTTGTGTCCATTTCCAACTGAGCCACACATGCAACTATGAATGGATTGTCCTTGAAGTCTAAGCTTGCCAAGAAACCAGACAATGGTTTTCCAACATCCACCTATCGCCTTATTCAAAGGGAGAAATTCCCACCTTTTCCGACCCCATGAATCGCCTCAATAATACTACGCCACAAAGAGCTTTGCATATGATAGAACCTCCACCCCACTTTGTTAAAAGCACCGCATTTACATCGGAGAGTTTGGAAATACCTAAACCCCCATCCTTCTTCGACAACGTGACCACATCCTAAGCGGCCCAATGCAACCTCTTGATTTCTGAAGTACCTGCCCATAAAAAAGATTTCATAACGCCCTCAAGTTGATTAATGACAGCTTGTGGCGCCTTATATATAGAAAAGTAATAAATCGGGAGACTGGATAGGACCGACTTAATGAGAATCAATCTTCCACCCATGGATAGAGTCTTAGCCTTCCACGAAGGTAGGCGAGTACGAACCGTATCAATAACCATAGCCCAATTAGACACTCTAGTCATATTAGCACCCACTTTAATACCAAGATAATCAAATGGTAATTCACTCAACTTACACCCGAGAATACCAATCATTCTTCCCATCTCTTCATCATTAGTCCCGATCCCAAAGAGATGAGATTTTTTAATGTTTATCTTCAACCCCGAACATAAGTGAAAGATTTTAAGCAACCGAGCCGTCTTCTCAATCCACTCCCCCACAATAATGGCGTCGTCTGCACACAAAAGATGAGAAATAGTCGGATTTTTTTTTTGCCAAAATAGTGCTACAGGATGAGATTTTTGTGCATTTGGGGGGTGTCAGATCAAAATTTTTCCTTTTGATGAAACCACAAGTTCATCTTGCGGTTTCTCTCTCCTACTCACCAAAAGTGCATGATTTAAAAAGGAAACCGCAAGTTCATCTTGCGGTTTCTCTCTCCTACTCACCAAAAGTGCAAGTTCCTCCCACCTAGTCAAAGCATAAACCGCAAGATGGTCTTGCGGTTTCACCAAAAGCACAAGTCCACTGCTGACACCCTCCAAATGTACAAAAAAATCCTACTATAGCACCATTTTGGCAAAAAAAAAAATTGAAATAGTCAGGCCTGCATCAGTAATCTTAATACCATTGAACTCTTATGGAGGCTCTCTTGTTAGTATGAACTAGCAAAATGTTGAATATTGTATTGCATTATTTTTCCAATACAAATTAAAGGGGTTAATATGGGATAAACCATTTCACCTTTTCATAGTAAATTACATCTTGTTGCATTCACTATTGTAATTACTTTATTCGAAGCTCTTAGCCTCCATACATTAGCCCAACAACACAACTGCATAAGTATGTACATGAATTTCACACAGTGCTTCCCTCATAACATGACAAGCGTTAGCACAACCTTTTGTTTCCAAGAATAATATAAAAGCTTGTGTGGAAGTTATATATGTTATTAAAATAACTATATATGAAGGTCATCTATATTAATCCCTGGGTAGTGCTTGTGGATGCAAAGCAGAAACACTATATAATGTAATACGAATAGTACTTTTACCAAGAGGCTAATTTCTATGAAAAAAAGACTCAATTAAACTTATATAAATGTTTAATGTCCCGGCGAACAGGAAATGAAGCTATATATAATTTGTTTCTAATATCAAGTTGTATCGCTTTTCAACACGCAAAGATGTTAGACAACTTCTTTTTTCTTCATATAACCATCTTGTATCTCGATTTGCATACTACAACTTTTGCAGTAGTGCCTTGTACAAGCTCTTATAACTCGTTCTCTCCTTGACTATAACTTCTTCTTCTTTTTTTATTTTTTTTTATTAATTACCGGTTTAAGCTACAACGCAATATAACTAAAACAATGATATATTTCAAATATACAAAAGCTAGACACACACGGTACATCAGTTTTAGAGCTTAAGTGTAACAAATTCTTTTCGATTTAGTGTAAGAATAGAGAGTGTAAAGAGATCATCATAGTGTAACAAAATATTCAATTAACCAAAAGATCACCAACTCTACTTAATTGGCTGATTCAAGTCTAGCCATCATTATAATAATATAACATCAACTCACTAATGGATCAAATATGGTCCATACTTGACATCTTCTACAAGATGACCAAATTTGCTCCACTTTACATTGTAAACACAGTGAGACTAATTAAACTTTTGGGAAGATGAGAAGGAAAACAAGATATAAACCTATTATCTCAAGAGGAAACAAGATCAAATACCATCAAGCTAAATAATTGTTCAAGAGACTGAATAGACTTTAATATGAAAGCCTCCTGATGTTACTCGTTTTAGCCTTGGCATTAAAGCTTTCACTTTAACCTAGCTTCTTTTCAGTGAAATTTACATCAAGCCACTCGTCAAACTTCTTTAGAGCCATCGTGCACGTTAATTAAGTTGATTAGGGTGCCGGCCAAATGCTTTCACCGTCTGTAATGTACGACAAGCATGACACTGGGACCAAACACAATCCTCGACTTTGAAGATCTCTCTTCACCCCTATATTTCCATCCTCCACTTGCCCCTAAATAAAACCAAACCAAACCAAACCGGACAGATTCAAATACGCATGCACACATATACGCATATATATAACTATAACAATTGTAATTAACTACAATTTAAAACTTGAAATGTTCTTACCATTTGTGATGTTATTCCTCTAATCTCGTTAGTTGACTTCATGTATGGCACACTTAAGGTCTACAAAATCAACAGTGTTATGAAGTCAAATCAATGTACAAACTACAAACTTAGGTGTAATAGTTTCTACCCGTGTAGCATGAGAATATTGGACGGCAGACACATATAGATTCTCAAGTTACGTCATTATCTTGTTTCCCTATATATGGCTGCTTGTCCAAGGTTAGGACTTCCTGTATCCTATACTTTTGGAAATTAAATTTGGCAACACGCATGTCATTATTGTCATTACTTGATGCAATCATTTTCAACTATTTTGGACCTATTTTGCTAATTTTTTGATATATTGAAGTCACATGTGAATTGTCTAGTTTTTGTTCGATCGGTAAACATCAAATCTATTAAAAGTGTGAAAAGTTATACAAATTACTTGTTTTCTGAAGCTACTTTAAAAAAAAAAAAAAAAAAAAAAAAAAAAAAAAAAAAAAAAAAAAAAAAAAGTGTTGCATATTTGAGAATTATTGGTTTTTCACTTTAAAGATTATAAGTGTATTTTGTAAAAAGAAAGGTACGACATGCACCTACCACAGACAATAAATGTTGACATCGAATTTTAATTTGTCCCATTAATTTATTACCCTTTGCTAAAAGCAATCTCTTTTGCATTTGGAAACCTTAAATTTTGCTTAAATGAGCTAAGGATTTTTAATGTCACTACCATATATATATTGTTGACATCGAATTTTAATGTGATTGCAAAAAAATGAAAAATAATAATAATTTTAATTATTTTTTTCAGTATTATAAGATATTATATATTTATCCAAATAGTTATGGGCAAAGTAATAAAAAACGTAACCCAAGAAGAATGTTTTGATAGATGAACAGAATGTATATACCTCGACTTGGGTTTGTAGAAATTTGATATATCCAATAGCCTCCATTAGTACCGAAGCTGTATCAGTCTGCAAACATTAATCCAAGAACTAACCCTAGTTAGTCACTGATAATTAATTACGAATTTTATTTTTATATCATACAACTAATGACCCGTATGGGTTAAATG
The DNA here is from genome assembly GCA_028751855.1 of Ambrosia trifida. Lineage (NCBI taxonomy): Eukaryota > Viridiplantae > Streptophyta > Magnoliopsida > Asterales > Asteraceae > Ambrosia > Ambrosia trifida. The sequence continues at coordinate 103,677,297 of CM054124.1, read as the reverse complement.
AAATTAAATATATTTGATGATGCTAAAAACAAAGTAAAATATATATGTCACTAGAGCACCCACAATGCATACCCCAACAAATCACTCTAAACCATAATGTAACCATGTTACATTATTTCAAACCATTCTAAACCATAACCCACTTTTTTCCTCCAAACCCAAACTATTCCAAACTTCCACCTTATCACCTATTTTTCCTTTTATATTCAACCCAATACCCAATTAAAAAAAAATAGGGGCGGACGGTCCGGTATACTGCACGGCTGACGCCCAACCCTCAACTTTCTCCTCCAATGCATAAAATCCATTTTGTAGTCCGTTTAATGTGGGCAGACGGTCCATTTGATGCGCATTGTAGATGCTCTTATTCTAAGAGTTTTAATTCTTAGGGGGACAAATAGAGCAAATCAATATTTAAAATTAAGAAAGAACCTTGCTATCATTTATTAAGGTTATCATACTTGATGAAGATCACTAATTCAATGGTCTAGATTGGTTTAATTTCTTTTTTTTTTTAAAGTAGTGAAAGAAAGAAAGAAAGAAAGAAAGTATACCTTTTTATATAACTCTTATTTATATTTATTTTTTGATGAAAAAAGATGAGGAAAGAAAACACATTACCTTGCCAAAAGGTGCCACCAGCTGCTGAATAGCTGCAATTCTGTCCCCTAGTTTCTCCTTGCGGACCTGATTCAATATAGGTAAATTAACAAATCATTCAAATTTTTTTAAAAAAGTAAATAAAAAAAAGGATGATTAAAAATGCTTAGATGATTAAACCTGAAAGGGTGCAGAAGAAGAGCGTGGTTCGGATTTTGATTTCTTTGGTGCTACAGATTTAGTCTCCTTTGCATCAACATATTTGCTAGCTGGCCGCTTTGCTGTACTTCCAGTGGTAGAGACTGATGATATCTTTAATAAGTTGGAAACAGATATAAAGTTTAGTTTTTCATGAACTTTAATTGTATTATATGATCATCATGATATATCATTAACCTTGTCAAAAGGTCATAATTAAAGATTGGATCTTTTCTTCTTGATCAAATTAAACATGATTGTCAATGCAATGTATTATATATTATAAAGCTGTAACTCTCATTTTTAATGGGAGGAAAAGGAAAAAAAGTAAAATAAAATTGAACCCAATAATTCATTTTCAAGAGAGAGACTGCAATGGAAATTACCTTACTAGGGTAAACTGTTGGCCTGTGATTCTGTATAGGATCAAAACCGTAAGATACACCCTGAAGATTAGATGAAGGATGACTAAATTTCCCATCAAACCTTGGAGAACCAAAGGGATCCAAAGCTGGTAAACAGTTCATATCAAAAGTGCTAGGAGAAATCGCCGACGATGATGTTGAGGATGAGGATGATGAGGTGGTAGTGGATTGTTTTAAGCTAGAAATACTTATACTTGGAAAAATTTGGCTAAATGTCACATTAGAACAGTTTTGATCATTTATAAGCTGGCCACCTTTGATTTGATATCCATTAGAATAACTTGCAAGCAATAAATCTTGATTATTATTTGAGTAGCTAATTTGTTGATGATCATCTTCATTCTTCAACTCCCAGACCCTACTAATAGCTTTGTTGTCAGTGGGATTTACTCGGTATGATTGTTGTACATCTTCATTCTTCAAGTAGGTACTAGAGTAGGGGTTTAAGTCTAAATCTTGGATGCAAGATGTTGGGTTGCAGTTTAAAAGCTCTAGGAACTTTGGGTATGAGTCTACAACTGAAAATTCATCTTTAATTCTTGCAAGACTTTGCAAATCTTGATTCATGAAGTTCTCTAATGGATACGACATACCACCGTTGCAAGGAAATCGAAATTCTTGAACTATCGAACTTATGTTGTTATTCGGTCCGTTCCTGCATAGTTAAATCCACATATATATAAGAAAGTTTATGAGTCAAAATATGTCATGATTGAAACCCTAGCTAGAAACCATCAAAGATGATATTAAGAAACATAATGATAAGTTAATGATAAAGTAAAGAAATACTTTAACTCAAATAAAGACTCTTAACTATGGATAAATACAAGCGTATATATGACTTGTATGTGATGCTTTGAGTACATATAAATAAATAATAATAATAATAATTATGTATCTCAAGATAAAGCATCATGTCAAAACCTAAGCTGGAAAAAAGTTTAAAAAAGCAAACTAAGAGAGAGAAAGAGAGGTTACAAGATGGGAGTTTGGGACCAAGAAAAAGAAGAAGAATCCACATGAAGTTGAAGATGATCTTCTTGTTGATGGTGATGAAAATTTGTAGACTCCATTATATATTATTTATATATATATATATGAAAGAGTGATCTTGTTATAAGCACTTTCCTTTTTTCTTATTCGTAAAAAGAAAATGAAAACGAAAGGGTTAAAGGAGAACAAAATTAGCAAAGAATCTTAATTTATTTCAGGTGACACCCTCATACATGGGCATGAACATGGATATTGACTCATCTTGGTGCGTGTGGGTGCGCGCAGAGGGGGCTTTTAGTGATTCTTTTTCATAGTTTCTGCTGCAATCTCTTTCAAACTCTGCTCTTAAAGTAAGCCATTGAAAAGAAAGAAAGCAAGAAAGAGGTACCAACAATAATTTAAAACATATATCTTTTATATTTTTATATAGAAAACATGTTCTATGTATATAGAGGTGTGTTTTATATGCATGTGTGTTTACCACAATTTTATTTTTTAACGATATTATTAAGAACAGAAAACACTAATAAGCTGCTAGCAAAGTCACTATAAAATACAATATGAAAAAGCAGTGGCGGAGCTAAATTTTTTTTTCTAAGTTGTCATTTTTTTCCCTAAGCAAAGAAGAGCATCTACAAAATCCTTGGCCACTGCGATGTAGAGAAACACATAACAACCTTCGTGCGATTTGGTACAACAGATTTGGAGGCATTGTCCACATTAGAGATGTTCAGAATTTGATTCAGGTTCGAAAATTTTGCAATTAGACTTAGTTCGATTCGATCACCAAGAATTAGATTCACGAAAAAAGATTTGAAATTGATTCAATTCGAATTGAGTCCAATAAATCGAATACAAATTCATGATTTTGAATTCAATTCAAAATTCGAATTTAAATTATACACATATATATATATATATATATATATATATATATATATATATATATATATATAGTGTACAAGGACAATTGAGTTTAACCTATTAAACATGAGAAGTGAATAGGGAAAAAATTCCATCTGCTTAAACATGTTTTTTAAATGAATAATATAAAAAAAAAATTAGATTTCAGTATCAAAATACATGTTTAATAAGATAGGAAAATACTTAAAAAAAATCTCCTCTTTCATTTCTTAGGTTAAGACCCTATTTAATGTTAAATAAATTTTTAAGTTTTTGTAACTCCCATAAACTAGTTAAATAAATAAAATCATAATTCTTTTTTTTTAATATATATCTTTAAAGCAAAGATAACTTATAGTAAATGATAAATTTCGGTATGTGTAGGATGAATTTCTACATGTGTAGGATAAACCTAATGATATTTTCGATATGTGTAGGATAAAAGTATGACAATTTCGATGTGTGTAGGTTGAATTTTGATATGTGTAGGACAAGTTTTGATGTGTGTACGATAAAATATTTAAAACTAATTAATTGGATAATTAATATGAAATGAGTTAAAGTATTTAATGTTATTTCTTCTTTTTCTTCTTAAATTGAATAATTTATTTACATTAAATACAATTATAAAATGAGAGATTTCTATTGGTTAAAATTTATTCTTTTTCTTCTTAGAATATACTTTCTTCTCATTTGAACTCTCCAATATATATATAGGCTAAGTATTGGTAGAAAATCCTAATTCCTAAGATTTTTTTTATTTGAAAAGTTTAGGGCATGTAATATAAATGTTTGTAAGAGTTTTGAGCCAAAAAAATCAAAAAAAACGTCGATAATTTTTTTTAAATAAATAAGTTGTGCATCGTAACATATGTTAGCATATGTTTACACTGGTAACATATGTTACGATGCAAAACTTATTTATTAAAAAAAAACGGTCGGCGCTTTTTTGATTTTTTGGCTCAAAACTCTTAAAAACATGTATATTACATGCCCTAAAATTTTCAAACAAAAATAAAAAACTCAGGAAGTAGGTTTTTCTAGGGGTTTTTCTAGAGTTTCCTCAAATTTTTGAGATTTTATATTAATCCCTGCCATATATATATATATATATATATATATATATATATATATATAGAGAGAGAGAGAGAGAGAGTTAATTACACCGTTAGTCCTTGTGGTTTCCATCAAGTTTTAGTGTGAGGTACTTGTAGTTTAAAGTAACAAGTTGGGGTATTAACATTCTAATTTGTTACAATCTAAGGTATTAAGCACTAACACCGTTAAAAACTAACGGCCATGACCCTCACGTGCCCCACACGTGAGGGTTTTTTCTCCATTAAAAAATACACACTTATGGAAACCACCCCATCCGCTATGACGTCATGAATGGTCCTCTAACTCCAACGAACAACGCTAGGACACGATACCCTGTAATCAATACAACAAAATCATAAATTAGCAAACAAAAACCATTAAAATGTATTCGATTTGAAACCCACATGACCATTTACAAAGCCTAACTTCAATAAGAAAAGGTATATTCTTAAATATTAAAAAACAGAGCAAATAAAATAGTTGTTATTTGACACTGAAAGGTGGTAAGATAATTATTGTTGGACAATAATTATAAATATGGATTTATTATCAGATGAAAAATATCGTGTATGAATAGGTGGTATTATCGTTTAATAGTTAAATGATAATATAATACTTTAGTGATTAATAGTTAATTATAAAGTATTTGGTAAGGAATAATTATGGAGTTAATTATTCAAGGCTAAGGCCTGGTGGACAAGCCAAAAGTAGAGGGATTAATAAGGTAAATAAGATATTTATAAATACATCTTATTCTTAATCCATCACGACTAATCCAAAATGCTAGCAACCATAAAAGATTAAGGAGTTAATCAAAGTAATTCTCGCCTCCCAATGAGGCGGCCCTACCCACGCGCTGGCCACCCCACGATTGAGACACGCCACACGCCGACCTTTTCCTCGAGTCACGCACCACCACTTTGGGCCCCTCGTTTCGTATGCACTTGCGTATTGGTTTTTGCTAGATTGGATCTAGAGTTCGTGTGTTTGGGTGATTAGATCTTGAAGTTGGAGATTCGGTGAGTTGACTATCTAGCAAAGTCGTCGTTGATCCATCGTGCGAGTTTTTGGTTTTTGTCAAGGTAGCGATTCTAAACCCCATATGGTTGTGGTTGTTAATATTATTTGTTTGATTTGTACTTGGACCACTGTTTCAGGAATAGATTCAGTTTTATTGTTTACAAGCTTTCGCCTAAAATATATGTTAATAACAACTTATTAATATTTGAAATAATATATAAAATAGGGATTTTATATTACACTTATATGGATTCGGGTCATAGGGATTGACCCAAATTCCCAACGGTGAGCTATTGTTGCTATCTCCACCGAATCCATTTGGGTTTCGTTTTGAAATACGTTATGGGGTTTTTCTTCTGCCTCTTTGGCCCTCTTTGTTTAGGGTCTTTTTTGTCGGCAATGATAGTGGCGTACTACTTGTCATGAAAACTCCGGTTGCAGTCATTGCGGCACTGAGTTGTGCTTTGTTTGGAGACGGTGATGACAAAGTGCGCATCTGAGGCTCTTTGTTTTGCAAAGATGGTGATGATCTATAGATCCAAGTCAATTGGTTTTATTGTTTTCATTAATTTTTTCATTTTGTTGTATAAGTTTAATGACTAGTTTTGCTGGTGGTGGTGGTCGCGAATCTGTTTGATGATGGATGTGTTGGTGGTTAGGGTCATCACGATGATGATGAGGGTGGTGGTGATAATGGCTAGGGTGGTGATAATGGTGATGTTTTGGAGTGAGTTATTTTGGTTTTAAGGTTTTGGAAAATGAAATCTAATCAATTTCTTGAAGAAACAAAATTGTTTAATTACGAGTTTGTATATAGAGCATTCACGTTAGGATCTCTTTTTTAATGTGAGTGGGTTCTCTATATTATATAGAGTTGTTATAAGTGGTTGTGAGTGAATGAGAGAGAAATATTACTGTTCATCAGTAGATTTTGAGAAGACACTGTTCACATTTATAATTTTCTTACTTTATTTAAAGTGGTTGTAAATATAGGAGAGAGAAACTGTAATGATAAAAGTAAAAAAAAATATATTATTTAATTGAAAAAAAAAATGTTGTGATTTTAAGTGTAATTATAAAGATAGATATAAATATCCAATTGTGAATGCTATAATCCTTCGACTTCATGTAATATTTGAATATGTATAATAAATATGGATTTTGGTTTAAATGACAACGTACATGATGAGGATTGTTAGCGACAAGACCGCTTGCAATTTTTTTTGGTTGAAGATGCAACAACATTTAAAGATACTTAGGGCACTCTTTTATGGCAACAACATTTGAAGATAATCAAGAAAAGGCTTATAAATTAGAAAAAAGAAATGCCCGATATTGTTAATGAGTTATTACAAATAAAGATGATTAAATGATACTGCCTATCGGTACTGTACTGTACCAAATTATTCCGTACTGTCTTTTAGGTGTTTTTAATACTGATATTTTCGGTATGGTATCGTTAATTTACCGATTTTATGTTTAAATACCGGTACTATACCCTACCGAGCATTTTCAATACCAATACTTTCGGTCCCAGTACTAAGCTCATCCCTAATTATGAATAGTTTATAATTTGTAATAGACGGTTATTTTGTCATTAAATCCATCTTATCATTCTTTATCGTTATCTTAAAAGGCACAATCCGCAACAAAGCACGGGGCAAAAAACTTGTTTGATTTCAGTTTGAAAACTGAATTCATAATTCATTTTGGACAAGGACCCGAATTAGATTAACGTAGATTTTCCATTTCATCTATGTAAGACAATTTAAATTATTCATAATTCATTTTGGACAAAGCACGGGGCAAAAAACTTGTTTGATTTCACTTTTCATAAATGTGCATAATTGGTTCCTCAACTATTTCAAAATTTTCATTTTTAACCCTCGTATTTAAATAGAACCAAAATTCACAATTTAATAAAACTTATAATTTTTATAAGTAAAGTATGCACGTTTTAAACTCACATCTACACCCGAGCACGTATGTTTCAGACCTTGATACTCAAAGCCTTTAATTTTCGGTCCTAAAACAACTTAGAAACCGAAGGAAACAAGCCATAACTTAAAATTGATTAAATTAGAAAAATTGATTTTTTAACTCTCGCGGTCCACTGAGACAGTCAAAGTCCTGGTCAAATTCCTAGTCAAAGTCTTAGTCAAAGTCTAAGTCAAAGTCCTAGTCAAATAGTCAATTCATCTTAGAACCTTACTTTATTGTGTTGACCAATTTTAAAGCCTAATTGAATCCAAAACTAGTATAAAAACCCACCTATGACCCATTACACTTTGCACCTCTAAATCGATTGTTTCAATTCGATTAAACTCTCCCTCATACCTTTCTTCTAGAGTATATTACTTCTACATTTGAAGCTTTGATTATAAGCTCTTGTAATTGGCGAATTGGAAGCTTGATATTTTTCCTATTCGGTTTCTTTTCTTCTAAATTGGACTAGTTTCGTTGTTGAATCTTTGGATTGCTCGCATCTTCACGCTCGCTTAGTCATCTAGTCATTTGGCGAAAGTGAGTATTTCCTATCCCCTTTTTGCTTTTATTCACTTTTGGGGTGTTACATATACACTTATACAAATTACATATACAAGTTCACATTTTTACAATACAATTCTAGTACTATGTGCATTTGCTTACAAACATGCTTTATGCTTAGACATTACATGTAGAATACATTTGTACTTAGTGAAATCATTAACATTGTACAAGCCGACCTTAACATTGGATAGCGCTATTGGATTGACAACCCACCTAGGTGATTCTCCCCCTTTTTCATCGGAGAATCCATGGTCATTGTTAAGTTATTATCCATTTATTGGATAAGTACACCGCCGTTCATTTTAGTACATTTATACAGTCACAGGATTGATTTCGTTCATTTGTATGTTACATAGTTTACATAATTGCACTGTAGCTTTGCACTTGAATTGTATAACATTTTTCAACTTACTATATGTATTAAATCTAGGAATGCTCACCAACATTTCATATGTTGACAAAACTTATTTTGTACATGTTTCAGGTGCAGTTTGATCTTAGTACTATAGCAATGGACTTTAGTGCTTGTTTTTAATAAGTTATTTCGAATTTCATGTTTTGTTTAGACTTATGTATTTTTCCCATTTCATCCATGTAAGACAATTTAAATTATTATTCAATAATATATTTACATTTTAGTACCATGTGCTTTTAAACAATCATCACTACGTGACACCTCGATGATTCCGCCATCGGTTGGGGTGTTACAGATTGGTATCAGAGACATGGTTATAGGGAATTAGGTTATTAGTATGCCTTTTAGCCTAGTCTATAACTAAGCTTACATGCATGAGTCCTCTCGTGTTTATTTCTCTTTATCCTATTATTTTCTTTCAAGATATTTTCACTATGATTCTTTCTCGTTATTCTTTCGGTGTTTTGTGTAGAGAAGAAGATACTCGTATTTCACAAGCGAAACGATATCACCAAGTTAGGAGTGACATCCATACCTTGGTGATTAGTTTCACTCCTCTATATGTTATTTATCTTAGGAATATATCTTTGAGATAGGAGTGACATCCACACCTCAAAGAGTATTTCTTTCAAAAAGAAACTTAACCACTAAGCTGGGAGTGATATCCTTAACTTAGTGATTGGTTTCATTCCACAATCATTTTCAATTTTGAAATACATCTTTGAGTTAGGAGTGAAATCCAAATATCAAGGATCTATTTTTGCATCTCGTTTTTAATCTCGCTAAAGTTTTGGAATTCACTAGTGATGGGGCACGTGCAATCTGGAAGGGTGAGCTCCTGTATCCTGAGTTTTCTGTCTAGGCCTGGTATTTCGTATAAATCCCAATTAGACGAGGAACCCGTATACCTACCTGGGAACTCTTGGGATGAACATTCACTTATAGGCTAAAGCACTCCCCCACAAGTCACTAGGAAATTTCAAATACTTGAGTTGGTCAAAGTTTCCTATAGAAACAATTCCAATATTTTATATCATTGATATTTATGTTTGTTTATCATTTGAAGATTCCATTTAATCACTTGATGTTTCATATGCCATTATTCATTGATCATTCGCTTTTGAATCCCTTATCATCATTATTAAAACTTTTGCTCGATATATTATCGCATTAAAGCTTACACTATTTCACTTATGCTCATGATTCTTACACTATAAGGTATTACTCGTTTTGCGTTAAAACATTTTTACCCACGACTTAAGTTTTAAACTCTGTATTTAACTTTGATCACATCCTGATTTTAGGAATGTTGCGTCATCATACAGTTAAAAATGAACATGGTTTTTTCCAAAACTTATTATTTCAACCTGTTTTATACCTTCATGTTTACAAACTTACTTGATCGAAGTCACAGTATATCCTCATATACCTAATAATAATATTGATGCACCCAGTCTCCTAAGCCATAGCCAACTACCATTAGTTAGAACTTCTTAGTCAGACTAAACTCATACATAAATGCCTACCTACACGATATGCACTAGTACACTACTCTCTAAAACGATTAATTTGACAACTTATTCTATAAGGCTTTTCACAAAGCCTATTCGCCAAATTAGAACATACTTTTCATACACCTTGTGCCCTGAAACAAATAGCCCGCTATGAGCCTAAAGAGATGCCTTAACGATCCTGCAAATAAATGATCTTTCAATGTATAAATTTCATAAAAGTTTGAAAATTTAAAAGGTTTCAAGTTTACCCAGTCTTAACGGGTAACACTTCGATTTTCTCAACATTTCATAACAATTAAAAATTTCCGACTTTTCAACCCATAAGTTAAAGAAATGTTTAAATACAGAAAGTTTTATTTTCCAAATTCGTCAAGGCATCTGGGATCATTCACAACCTTCACATCATTTTAAATCTTGGTCTTTCGAAACACATTAGATTTACACACACTTCATGAAATGGTTTTATCTTGCATTTTATAAACTTGCATTGCATATTTTACAAATCAAATGTAAATCTGCATGTTTTCATATAACGTATCCAATATATGTTTTCGGGAGGAATTTGCAACTAATAATATACCTTATAACACTTTTCAAACTCGACTTCTCGTAAACACATGAAATTGTGTACCTACGAAATCTTTTCAAGTGAACCTGTTTTGAACTTAAAACATTCTTCGGTTTCCAAAACGCTATCCTCATACCAATGGACTATACATCTGTTCTGCGCACTTTCATTTATAGTAAATTTCATTATTTTTTTATACCATTCTATCTATAGTTACGTTCGTACATTATCTTATTATTTTTGTATTATTCTTTTGTTGGTAGTTATTTTCACGCGTTATTCGCAACTATTCTCGCACTAGTTATTCTTACAACACTAGTTTTGAGCATTAATTTAACTCGTTTACTTTCATTTTGTGCAAAATGTGCGATTTACTCGATTTACGTTATGTTATTCTTTCAATCGAAATTTTATGCTATACTTATATACTTACATGAACGCATATTTGGTATTCATATTTTTTTGTTGTGAGCAAAACCCTGTTATACTTTACATTATTTTGTTCATCATCATGGCCAACGAACATACTAATTGATAGCTCGTATGAGATCTAAGACAGTTCCCATGTACGACTCGGTTCGGAGTATTCCTCTAACCCGAGGGCAACGGTGTAATCCTCAGAGTTTATCAATATGGTTGTTTAGAGCCCAATGATGTGAACAGAAATTTACCGGTTATGGGTGAACCCGAAAGGTGAATAACCCCTAATCATGTCTTATACTTACACATTAATCTCATCACGGTTAAAATGGTGAACCTGAAAGGGGAAGAACCTCTAACCGCATCTTATACTTGAGCAGTATCTACTACTTAACACATTTTGGTTGCACGCATTGTTTCTTGTATTACTTATGTTAGTGTTATGAAAAAGCATAGCACCCTAGTGTAAGGTAAATCGATGATTACGGTCCGGAACGCAATCATCGATTTACAGGTACATGGGGGTGGTGTGTGATTCTACTTAGGATATTGGTAGACAATCAGTACGAGTCCAAAGTATCAGTAGTGTGGTGGGTTAGCTGCGGTACACCCTATATATAAGCACGAGCGATACTACGGGAGCGGACTAGGAGTCTGACCAAGAACCTACCCATTACTATCTCTTTATTAGATCATTGACTAATAGCTAGCATTTTCGATAAGAATGTTCTAACACGAGCTTCAATTCGACTTCATAGAGTCTTTCTCTAGACCATCCACACAGAAAACACAAACTTTGTATACTCTTACACTCTCTATTAGTCGAAATCCTGTTGCACGTCCTTAATAAAGTTCGGTCAGAAACTTCTCTAAAGTAAGGGAAGCTACTATAACACTGCCCTGCCCTAACCAGTTACATACTTTTTCCAAACCTTGATCATTATAAACTCTTAATTTTCTAACCTTGGGTCAAACTTTAAGGATTTTCAAACTCTTATTTTGGGTATTAAACAACTACTTCAAACTTAGTCAAATCATGGCTGATGCATTTCTTAAAATCTACTTGCTTTTTTACAATTGTCTTTTGTTTCATGGAAACCTTCACTTGAAAGTAATTTCGGGACGAAATTTTCTAAAGTAGGGGAGACTGTGACAACCTGCACCCTTCACTTTTCATAAATGTGCATAATTGGTTCCTCAACTATTTCAAAATTTTCATTTTTAACCCTCGTATTTAAATAGGACCAAAATTCACAATTTAATAAAACTTATAATTTTTATAAGTAAATTATGCTCGTTTTATACTCACATCTACACCCGAGCACGTATGTTTCAGACCTTGATACTCAAAGCCTTTAATTTTCGGTCCTAAAACAACTTAGAAACCGAAGGAAACAAGCCATAACTTAAAATTGATTAAATTAGAAAAATTGATTTTTAACTCTCGCGGTCCGCTGAGACAGTCAAAGTCCTGGTCAAATTCCTAGTCAAAGTCCTAGTCAAAGTCTAAGTCAAAATCCTAGTCAAAGTCCTAGTCAAATAGTCAATTCATCTTAGAACCTTACTTTATTGTGTTGACCAATTTTAAAGCCTAATTGAATCCAAAACTAGTATAAAAACCCACCTATGACCCATTACACTTTGCACCTCTAAATCGATTGTTTCAATTCGATTAAACTCTCCCCCATACCTTTCTTCTAAAGTATATTACTTCTACATTTGAAGCTTTGATTATAAGCTCTTGTAATTGGCGAATTGGAAGCTTGATATTTTTCCTATTCGGTTTCTTTTCTTCTAAATTGGACTAGTTTCGTTGTTGAATCTTTGGATTGCTCGCATCTTCACGCTCGCTTAGTCATCTAGTCATTTGGCGAAAGTGAGTATTTCCTATCTCCTTTTTGCTTTTATTCACTTTTGGGGTGTTACATGTACACTTATACAAATTACATATACAAGTTCACATTTTTACAATACAATTCTAGTACTATGTGCATTTGCTTACAAACGTGCTTTATGCTTAGACATTACATGTAGAATACATTTGTACTTAGTGAAATCATTAACATTGTACAAGCCGACCTTAACATTGGATAGCGCTATTGGATTGACAACCCACCTAGGTGATTCTCCCCCTTTTTCATCGGAGAATCCATGGTCATTGTTAAGTTATTATCCATTTATTGGATAAGTACACCGCCGTTCATTTTAGTACATTTATACAGTCACAGGATTGATTTCGTTCATTTGTATGTTACATAGTTTACATAATTGCACTGTAGCTTTGCACTTGAATTGTATAACATTTTTCAACTTACTATATGTATTAAATCTAGGAATGCTCACCAACATTTCATATGTTGACAAAACTTATTTTGTACATGTTTCAGGTGCAGTTTGATCTTAGTACTATAGCAATGGACTTTAGTGCTTGCTTTTAATAAGTTATTTCGAATTTCATGTTTTGTTTAGACTTATGTATTTTTCCCATTTCATCCATGTAAGACAATTTAAATTATTATTCAATAATATATTTACATTTTAGTACCATGTGCTTTTAAACAATCATCACTACGTGACACCTCGATGATTCCGCCATCGGTTGGGGTGTTACATTTACGAATTCAATTCGAATTATCAACACCTGATTTGTAAGAAGGGCTCTCACACAAAATCAATCATGTCACCATACGAGTTTCTACGTTTTACTCAGTTTTTTTTTTTAAATGGAACACAGTTTTTTCATTAATCTTTTACCAATAACTCTTATAAGTGGGAGGCAGGTAAACGGGCCACATTTGCGCCGCTACCCCCCTTCTGAATAGAAAAATCTACTCTATTAAAAATAAAACTTAGATCCCTCATCGCTAGAGAGTTACTCTGCTCCACCTTTTGAACTCTTTTTAAGAACCGGATTGCCTCGGGGGCTAGACCTCCAAATGTGTCAAAAGCAAATGGCACAAAAACGTGTTGGTTCTATAGAGAGACAGCTTCATGTTTGACAACTTTCTGGGATTCTGCTCTCAAGGTTGCTTGCCCTGCCACGAACCCCGAATCTCGAAGTCCCGCCAACGAAGACACCCCTGTGAGATCAACGCACGGTTGTTTGCCTTGTGCCCACCCTAACACGAGGACATCTGCTGGCCATAGGGTAGACCGCCCTTGTAGGGGGTCCGTCAAAAAAGTTAACTGGGGCTTCTTTCCTAGCCGAAATCCCTGCCCTTCGCAAGATGTCCCATAAAACATCCCTGACCATATCATGTCTGTATTTAAATCCGGGCAGCTCCTTACAGTGAATGGCGTGTTCCCCAAATTTATCTAAACATGCTTTTTTTGCAAACCGGACACGACTCATCAATTGGGAACATGGGAATCATGAGCCTGTATTTAAGGATAGTCCGGTAATCAACAACTGACATGTGTTGCCCGAGCCCCCCCCCCCCCCCCCCCAATAGGAAGGACAACCAAGAAATCTTGAGCATGTGCTACTTTGAGGCATTCAAACACCGCTTTCTGACGCGAAGTCATAGCAAACTTCTCTCCCATAGTCTGAAGGGTTTTACAGTTAAACACACTCACCAAGAACTTTTGAGGTTTGTTGGGGGCGATGTCCTTATCCATAAAACCACCCAAATCTAAATCAGGAAGAGAGTTGCGAACGATGTCCAAGGCAATCTCATAATTCAAGTCCATCCCCACTATCCTACTGTTTCGTAAGATGTGGTTTTGCAGTCCCCAGGACTGCACTTTAGAGGCCATAAAATCATATGCAGACACATCCTCTGCCAAACACAAGCGAAGACCTCCCAACCGTATCGGTAGAGACGCTAACCGCCATTGAAGATCCCTAAAGAACGGCCCCCTACAAACTACAATATCTTTGACTGCTTCACGAAGCCCTTTGTCGAAAATGGATACGGCCTCATCAGCAAAGGCTGGTTGACATGTCCAAAGGCCAAACAACAATTTAGCAACACCCATACAAGAACGGAGCAATAAAAGTTCACTTTGGGGGTCCCCCAATTGCTGCAGAAAAACCATCAGATCCACTGCCCGGCAGGCCCTTTTGGCACCCAAGGATCTAATATATCCCCCGTCCCGACTAACAGCAACCTCGGGAGCTTCACACCTCCCTCTGGTCTCCCGATATCGCTAGGAAATAAGCCAGGCTTCATTTTTTCACCATTGCACAATGGCCAAAAAAATTCACATTTCTTAATGCTAAGCATAAGCCCTAGATTCGGCCCCTCAGCTCGGATAATATCAAAAGCCTTAGCCACTTCCCTGGCCTCTCCCATAATAGTGCCATCATCGAGGTACCAAGCATGAAACGGGAGGGAGCAACACTCTTCTAGCCGACGGACCAACGGGGGTAGAACAAGAGTGAAGAGAAGCGGCCCCAATAGGTCTACCTGTTGGACCCTAGTGGAGGCCCCCATACAAGAATCCCCCACATAAAGTCTTACAGGTTGGGCATATATGAACTGAACCCAATGGGTAGATGGATGGGCATCGAACGCTCACTTCCCGCAGGAGAATCGTCCTGTCAACTAAGTTGAAGGCGTTTGAAAAGTCGACTGTGAACATGGCTAGGGACCCGTCATCATGGTACGCATTCAAAAACCTATTTGCACTATGGAGAATAGCCTCTGCCCCATTGGGGACCCCTACCACAAATTGATAATCACCTAAGTATGCCGCCATCTCTTTCCCAACCTTACGCATCGCGACTTTAGAGACTAACATTCTCCAAATGACCCCAACAGCAATAGGCCTAATTCCGTTATCGGGCTTGAGCAATGGAGTTAAGGGGGCAGATGCGATAAACTCCACAAGAACTTTTGGGCAAAGCCCACCTAACAAAATGTTAACCGCTTCAGTGATCGCCAAAAGTAAATCAGAGGGTGGCGAGGCCTCTTGTCCACAAAGGGCATCTAAAATATGTTGAGCTCTGAGGCTGTGACACCAGCCCCTTTACTAGGTCAAAATCCGTACACTTTCTAGTCAACGTTTAATTTTCCATGCATCATTCATATCATTTTATACTCATAAGTCCCCCGAGAAAGTCTAGCAATGTCCGAACGAGTATAATTTCACCCATATCAACGAGTCTTGGTGACACGAACTTAAACGATTACGAGCTATTTTCCAAAAACATGTATAAATGCCCATTTATTTAATAATACAATGGGAAGTGCTATAGAATTTATGTATGAAAACTAGTATTTTTCTAACATACATATCTACATGTATATGTATATATATACACGACACACATGTATATGGGCATGAATATCACATGTGCTAAGGAGTATAAGACACAATTAATACAAGTCTCTTACATCCATTTTTGTTCCATTATAAATGAAGTATCATATATTAATATTCCTAAAGATTTGATGACTTAACTCTATTTAGCAAGATTCCTTAAACTACTAGGATCAAGAATGTTGGGTTACCACTTATATTAAAGCTTCCTTTCCCTTCCCTTTTTCGGCTGCTAACCCCCCCCCCCCCCCATATCCATATTATATTTTTTAAGTCAACCTTGTTTAAGCACATGTTGATTAAAATCTAGAATGATTTTATGAATGGTCAAGGTTTAAAAGATTATGTTCCAACATAATCTATGAATGATCACTTGACTTGACTTGTTAACTTGACTAATAGCCATGATTATATTCCTTGATTCCATACACTCTTAGTCAACTCTAAGACTTTATCCATATATAGAAAGATCCCTTAATCACATGAAAACATAGAAGATTATTAACCCAAAGTAGCTAACCCTTGACTTCTTGGAACCCCTAGCAGTCGCCCATATGCACCCACACCAAATATTTTTTTTAAACATCACAACACATCTTATCACCTACAAACATTTGAGTTGTCACATTATGGAAAGGTGTAGAACCTTAAGCTCTTGGATTAGTCACATTATGAGATATTGATCCAACACAATCTAGTGTAATGTCACCATCATGTATCATGGTTAAGCTAAGACATCCTTTTATTAGAAAGCCTTAGGTGATTGAACCACACACTGAAATAGGTAGATCTTCCAAAGCACCATAAACACATGTTAAGATACTTGCCTAAAACAAAGTATGGTGGCCCTTCCTTGTTGCATCCAAACCGTCTCCCCCCCCCCCCCCCCCCTTATACCCTCTCTAATTCTTTTTTTTAATCCAAGTCAACTTCTAATTAAACATGTGTTGATTTGATCCAAAGGTGGCCTCTTGATATGTCACTTGTGCTTAGTATCTACACAACATAATCCTAAGATTAGTCACCATCTAAGACATGATTTAGACTTGGGATATGTTAGTAAGATTTGAGACAAAGTAGATTGTTAACCAAACAAGGAAAGATTCTTCTAATCTCAAAGATCCATAGAAGTTGGCCTTTCCAAAATGCTAAACACCTTCCTAATCCCATCCCATCTCCACCTCTATATAAGGAGCCCTTGTGTAGGAGATTCACCACACCACAAACTCCTCTTCCCATCTCCTAGTTTGCGAAACACACACACACACACACACATCCATCAAGGTTATAGGAGCAACTAAGGAATTCTAGCATCTTGCATTCTATGTTGGATCCACTAGGAGGTATAAACCTTAACACATCTACTTCTTTACTTTGATTAATTATCACATGGTTCACCTTAGTTCATGGTTTATCCTTCATCATAATAAAACATTGCCATAAGTGTAATGTATGTATGTGTGCGTGAATATGTATGTATGTGTGCGTGAATATACATACATATGTGTGTGTACGCGTGACACACACACACACACATATATATATATATACACACATGTGCACGTGTGTATGTTTAGACATGTAAGAAACCTAAGTCATAGTGTTACTTTACTCTAGTAATGAAAACAAGGTCCATGTGTGTACATACATATGTATGTGTAAAACAAACTCATAAGTATAGATAGTAATGTGTATGGACCATCAAGATGCATATGTATATGGGTATGTATGTACAAGTGTAGATCCCATAGACATAACTACCTATGATTATGTGTGGAAATACACATATATAGATATAAGTATAGATGTACGCATATGTAGGTGTGAATACATGTGTATCATGTGATACTTGTGTATAGTAAAGACTAAGTGTATTTTTGAACTAAATAACTCATTTTCAAAAGGAACATATGCTTTATGAAAAGCAACATATGTTAGGAAATAAGATCTATTTTTCCTATCCAAACTATTATTTTCAAGAAATATATAGTTGTCACCAAGGAAAGCTAAACCAACATACCACTAAGGATTGGGTGAACCACGAGTACCATGGATTACCTATTTGTATAAATCTAAGGTACCCATGTATGTATATAGGACGAGATACCTAGTTGTCGGATATAACCTTTTGCTAGACTACACGCGGAGTTGAGGTGAGTTCTCACAGCCCCTTTTTACTGTTTTCTATTTTGGGGAAAAGCATGCATTGTTTACTAATTTTAGAATGAATTACTAGCTGACCGGTGTACATGAGACGATATGTTTAGAGTACTCATCAAAGCCCTCGTTTATTAGTTTATCATAACCATTAGCTATGGATTTAGCCTAGAAACGCTTGAATAGATCTATTGGGTTGACACCCCTACTATTGGTTAGTCGCTCTAACCGGATATATACGGTATGAGAGTGCTTGCATTTCTTTTACAATGATACATTGCCTTTATTGTGCGATGTGTGAGGCACCACTCGTCGAGGTTTGGTTATGGACTCATGATGATTTATCATCATTGTTCTTGGCTAGACAATGATGGGTCATTCAAGGATTTCATTAAACTTTACATTTGGTTTACAAAACCCGTGAACTCACCAACATTTTGTTGACAAAGTTTTTATGCATGTTTTTCAGGTAACTAAGTCATGGATGGAACTTGGGGTATGATTGGGCAATCATTCACAACTACCACGTATCGTGTCATCAAAACTTTTGACCCCGCGAGGCAGAAACACAGGGTGTAACCACGAAAGGTTTTCAAGCATTGGATATGAGCAAACATTCATATTTATTTATTTATAAAAGTACCAAACGTGTTTGACAACAACAGACTTCACAGGATACATTTTAAAACCCTTCCCACACGAAGTCCCTTTATGGAAGGATTTAATACTCCCTAACACAACATCAGGATCAACCTGAAGGGCATCCTCAGATGGTAAGGCATTAGACAATGGGGGTTCGGTGATGGGGTGTTTATCGATTAGGGCCTTCAAGGTGGAATCCCCAACTGGGGCAACCCCGGAGGAACATAAAACCTTAACGGTGGCCATGAAATGGCCATCGGCAACTTTCCGCAGACACTACTTTATATTGGCCCTGTTATCTGAGTCAGGCTGGGCGCTGGATGCCCTAGCTAACCCTTCATCGGATTAGTTAAGAAGTTGGAGGACGAGTTCCTCTATCCTAGCCCCGTCTTTCAAAATAGCTAAAGCCCGCATGATACTCAATTACAAATTCAACTTTAAATAAAGTGAATATCTATATATATATATATATATATATATATATATTGCAAAGGGATTAATCCTACATGTCATACTCTTATGTAATCTCTCATTTAAGAGATGTCACATAGGATGTGATGTGACAAGTGTAAACCAATTAAAAAAGGAATAAATATGATTTAACCTAATCTATTATAATTTTTAACCTAATCTATTAAATACCTAATCTACTAAATCTAAATATTAAAATTTTATTATTTTTTCTCTCATGTTTCCTCCCATAACTTTTAAACGTTAATATCTTTTATATACGAGATTTTTTAAAGAAAAAAATTACACCAAATTAACGAGCGTTTTATTATCTTTCCAACGAGTACCATAGTGCTATATAAAAAACGGAGAAAAAATGTCTATTTTTTGTAACCCGACAGGTATTGTGTCGGGTTTGGGATTAGTTTAAAAAAAATTGTGGGTTTAGGTCAGGTCTTGGATTAGGTGATACCCGGCCCGATTACCCGAAACAACATACCCAAATACCCGAACTATATACTCGATCATATACCCATGAATTTTTTAACGCATCACATAACCCTTAGACTAATGCGTTCGATATTTCAATAATTAATTTTTTTTCTTGATTCATGTTAGTTCTTTTTAGAATGATCGATTACAAACTTCCGAATTCATTTGTAATGGCACTAGATTTATACCCCGGCGCAGAGATTCGTTTTTTTATATTTGAATATGATAACTTATGGCAGAGATTTGTTTATAATAATAATAATAATAATAATAATAATAATAATAATATATTTTATTATGTCATATTAGATATTTTAACCCGGGACGCTCTCAGGACTAGTATATATATATAGAAGCGAAAACATCTTTAAATAAGTAACTAACAGCTTACAAATTTAACTTTTTTATCAGGTGAAGATCCACATATTACCAATCAAGACACCGATAAGAACAAATGAAAGCACCAAATCACTAAAAGATAAATACATATACTATAACTTATTTCCAAACTGCTGATTAATTTACGATTTAAAAAACCTTCAAACATATTAAGAGGATCTCCAAGCTCCGGTTTTAAGGCTTTTTTGAGGTGATGTGACCATCCTATCTAGTTTGCGAAATGTTTGGGACCCGCGCACTTGGTCGTTTTTGGTGCCCATTTTTGCACAAGAATTGGTCGAAGGGGATGGGTGGGGCTGACCGGCTAAGGCTTGGGTTTTATACATCTGTTTCAAAATAAGTTGTTAATAAATACTTCGTTAAAGAAAGTTGCTTATTAACGTCAAAGGGTATGGGGTAGTGAGAAGTACGTGATAGGGACTTGAGGGTAGTGACCTCATAGGAACACCGCCCCCCTCACGTGTGATGACCGTGAGGGAACATACGGTTGTCACGGGCCTATTTGGTTTTAATTATTTTGTCATATTCGGTTTAAGTGGGTAGTGACCATACCATAATGGGTAGTGATGGAGGGTGGAGTGATGTGACGATGACATGAATGTATGTAATGGTGACTAGGAACGTGACTATACCCTATAGCCTAATATAAAAGCAAGAGGGATTTAGAAACGTTTTTTTATTTTACCACTAGATAAGAAATGATTGAGCATTTAACTTGCATGATCTATATTCTTAACATTTTAATTATTAAGTATATCACCAGCCAACTTAATGTCTGGTTGAAGATGTTTCGGGACAATTCTCAGTGGGCGCAGTTAAAAGGCCGTTGGGCTTCGAAAGGGATTATAGACAAAATTATGACTTGGTTAGGTGCAAATGGATCCCGTCTAAGTGCAATATTTTGCTTGGCATGTGAGATGAGCTGTATCCCTACTTGTATGGCTTTGGTTAGTAGAAATATCATGGCGGCTTCCGATTCTTGTGTCCTTTGTGAAGATGGGGCAGAGACCATTGATCATCTATTCCCGTCGTGATTGGTGGCTACGCCGCTACGGTGGTTTGGAATTTTCTTAGTACGTACTTGGTGCAGGTTTCCACCCATGTTTGTTTTCTCCTTTAGAGACTTAATGGAGATCTATAAAGTGTCCAGTTTGAGGAAAATTGATGTGGAGGTTGTTCATGGTTTGATTATTACCGCTTGTTGGTGTATTTGAAAGGCGGGAAACAAAGTCTTTTCTAACAAGAATTGTTGTATTGATAATGTTATTGCGGAGATTAAGTCAAATGGTTTTCTTTTGGTTGAAGTATAGGTGTAGATACAAGTTCTTCCATGGGGGTGAGTGTTGTGATTTCCCTTTATATATGTGTTGATTTAGTCTAGTTGTTGGTGCTTGTTTGTTGAATGAAAGTTACTTTGAAAAAAAAAAAAAAAAAAAAAAAAAAAAAACATTAATCCGGTGAGCCCACATTTTAGAAAACGTCCCAAACTACCCTTGAGAGAATGAAGGACATTCCTACAACCTAGGTTTATGCTAGAACGTAGTAGCCCTACGTTGGCTCCTAGGCTCCTAGCTAGCTGTCCCCAATTCCAAACATGTCCAGCACTTTCTTTAGAATTAGTGTAATCCAATTATTAATGTAAAAACTAAACTTGCAATGGAAGGCTATAAATTTTGCATTCGCCATGTTTAATTCAAACATTTGCTTGATAAAAGGTTTTAAACCAAATACTTAAATTAACTAACTCTTGATAAAAGCTTGATAAAAGTTTTATGTGGGTCAAAACTAGGTCCAAATGTGAGGAGCTTGAGTGGAATGTTTGGAGGGGCTTTAGGTTGTTCAAGGTAGGTTGGTAAGAGTATGTTTTTTGTTTTGTTTTTTCGTGGTCTGTATATGTGTCGTGTGCTAGTATCCCGCTAGCTTTTGGTGATCAATAAAATGGTATTATGTTGGCCGTTCAAAAAAAAAAACTAACTCTTGGGATTTAATAATAACAATCTTAGCAATATTAATTTTTAAAAGAGTTAATGCTAAGTAGGTAAATTAATCTTAGCTCTTAATCATTCGCTATAGGACATTTTTTTTAACCAAAATTCTTTTCTTTAACTGAATTATTTATGCTTAGGGTGTTTAATGAAAGTTATAGGCCGAACCGATAACGAGGATTTCAGGAAACAACAAACCAAACTGATCTGGATTGTGCGGGTTTTCTTGGTTTGACAGTTTATGTTTCAGTTTTGACTGTATGGCGATCACTAGTTTGAATTAAAAGTTCTAAAATTACAATGATTCATAACTATTTTACCAACTAGGTAAAATGAAAAAATATATAAATAATAAAGATTAAACGGTTGGTTCGATTTACATTATGTCCAGACCGTGGACTTGTTTTACATGAATAATGCGTCGGTTCTAAGACCATGCGTAGTGGGGGGCTTTATATATAAAGCCCCCCTTCCTGATTGGTCCACGTGGCTGCTGAGTCAGCGTGGAGAGAGAAACTGAAAAAAGGGTGTAGTGGTGGGGCTTTATTTATAAAGCCCCTGAGTTGATTCTGATTGATCCATTTTTGAAAGTCAAAGCATCTGTCCACGTGTCCCTCTTTGATTGGCTGGTTCCTCTTTCATTTGGCGTTATATATATAACGCTTGGATTGATTTTTGTAAAATGGAGCCCCCCGTACCGATGTTGGGGGGCGCTATTTTTTCTTTTTTTCAATATAACGCCTCCCCTACGGATGGTCTAACGATTTTTTAAACACAAAGTTAGTATAATACTATAATAGATGTTGCATCTAGTTAAAGGTTTTGGTTTTCAAATAAAACAAACGAAAGTTTATTATATGTGATACTTAATAAAACTATAGATATGAGTAGACAAGTGGGTTGTTAAAAGTGAAAAAGGACAAAATATGGACAGGCCCACGCTATAAAACGACATCTTCTTGAATGCACATTCCAATTATGATGTCAGTGACCTTCGCATGACGCAATAATTGCGTCATACATGTTTACGTTTTCGGAGTTAATTATATTTTGAGAAAGTAATGTTACCTTGTTCAACATCTCTTTCTCGAGCCTTCAACAACTCAAGTTATGTGTTACGAACTAACAATGACTTGGCAACGTATATACAACTAAGGGCCTGTTTTGTAGCCTCTTAATGAGGCTCTGAACCATTAAACTCTGAATTGTTCAGCATTCAGACTCTTTGTTTCAACCTAAAAAAGGCTTTTAATTGAATGATTAAAAGCTGAACCATTCAGATTTGGTACATAGCTGAACCACTCGTCACTTAATCATCCAAAACTTCTTAACTATTCAAATCTCTTAATGATTCAGCACTTAATCAATCAAACAGTCCCTAACTATATGAGCTATCAATCTAAATAAACTATAAATCTACGAAGATTATATGTGTATATAGTTTATCTATAATACATTATAAAGGAAGAGTGATGGCTATGATAGTAGTTTTTAATTTCGTACAACTTAAGAAGCAGCATGCACAAGTGATTTATGCTTACATAATGAGGGTATAATTGGAACTTTGTGGAATATTAAGACACTTATAAGGGTAAGATAGACATTTCACTCACCTAATACTTTACAATACTAACACACTTTTACAACTCTACCCTTCTTCTTCCATCCCTGCCCTCACATTGAAGAAGAAACCTAAACTATTACATCCACCATTAAACCTATCTTAATAACGCCCCTTCATTTCCAGACCCACCCCCTTTATACTCAGCCATTCCATTCAAGAGGCAACCCAGCTTAGTTAAGAAGACAACTAGGTCAGAAATCGATTGGTGAAACAATCCAGTGGTTGTAAGTGTATAATTGCAACCCAGCCAACCCTCCCCTTCCCGGTCCCTCCTCCTCTATGAGTAGAAACTCGCCGCCGCTGGTTCCTACCTCTGTCCAGCCATTCAAATGTTGAACAACTCATCTTATTTGGTCTTTAATCACGATTCCAGGTGACGATTCTTAACACTTATCTTATAAGAATGATTCGATTATGATTCATATATCCATGTTATGCTAATTTAAAAAAATTCATATTGTTTTATAAGTTTGCTTTTCGATTTGCTATTAGCTTTTGATAATACCTTTTCATAATATCATGTTGCTGTTGTTATAATATTGTTTTGCTAATAAGAAAAGACAAACAAAGGAATGCTAATAATTTGTTTTACAGATCCTTGGATATCAATGGATTAAGACAGGTGCTTCTATCATTCATTTAACTCAATTTAAAAGGAGATGTTTTTGATATATTTTTTTTTTCATCTAAGAAAATCATATTAAATTACATTAATTTTATCTTTTTTGCCTATACAAGATATGAACACATATTCTTTAATTTTATACGCGACTTAAAATCCATCTAAATGCCGCAGTGAGGTTTAAATTTAAACTATCACCACTTGGTTTAGGGAAATTAACCAATGTTATTAACAGGGGCGGACTCACATTGTACGGGTCGTTGTCACGGGAACCCATTAATTATAAAAATTTAGTGAAGGCGACGAATCGATTTTGAGTTAACCCACAATAATTATTAGAGCGAGTCCATAGTAACAAGAGTGTTAATAGTAGTAAACTCTTCTCTTTCCTGTAGCTATGGTTAGGCTTGTGTTGTTTGGATTGTGTTTGGCTATTGGCTATGTTGCTACAAAAAGTACTGCCTTGAATGGGTGGAAAGATAAGCAGAATCCAATGCCTAAATGGAGGTGTAGAGTTATGTGGATTACTAGATTGTGTTCAAGGGGGATTTTGTTTTCATTTGGGTATGTTATATGTATGATCACTAACTTCAGTTGACGTTTTTTTCTGGAATGTTTGAGATTGTTTTAGATGGGATTAACTGGTTCTGTACTTTTGTAGGTAACATTGGATTAAGCGAAAGGGGAAACCGGCTTCGAGGGAGATTACGCCTATCCTTGTGTCTAATCATGTGTCGTATATTGATCAGATATTCTTTTTTTATGAATTGTATCCGACAATTGTTGCGTCTGAGTCCCATGATTCCATGCCCTTTGTTGGTACTATTATTAGAGCTATGCAGGTTTGTTCATACTTGTGCTTTATATGTGGCTGTGGTTGTGCCTTTATTAATATAGTAAATGTTTATCAAGCTTGTTAGTTTATTTGTTGATGCATAGGTGATATATGTGAATCGGTTTTCACAACAATCTCGGAAGCATGCTGTAAATGAAATAAAGGTAATGTTTGTTACCTTTTCTTGATTCATCATTTGTTATTTAGGCAAACAAAAAAAACACACCTTACTCGGCGCATATGTGGCTGCATATTTCAGCGGTTCCATTGACAAAGGTAATTTACCAACCCAATTACTAATCTAATTTTAGAGGGGTTTAGAACCTACCCAATTACTAATCTAATTTTAAAGGGGTTTAGAACCTACTTACTGTCAAGTCTTGGTTAGAAGTTTGTAACATTTGTGATTAGTGTATCACTAGCTGCTTAATAAAGATTTTCTAAACCAAAAAATTAAACTTACCTTCTATCAAATTAAGTACACGTTTTTTTTTTATTCCAGCAGTGCATGTTTCGTTCCAGGCCCAAATTGAATTTCGAGCCCAAATGACATTTTCCAGCTCAAATTACATTTTCAGCCCTACCCGATAACGAGTTAAGGCCAGCTTGACCCTTAAAACCACATAACACGTCTCAACTGTATCCATATTTGATTCCAGACTTGAGCTGGTTCGATCAGGGCCAACCCGAGCCTGGACCCACAAACACCCGTATGAATACGACTAAAATTTGGAAAAATCACTGGTATTATAAATCTAATATGTCTTATTAAATAATCAATTACTTTATTTTTTTTTTCCAAAAGGAAATGATGGTTTTACCTTCGGGTCACATATGGCATACCTAAAATTAGCTTTCACATATACCAATAATTTTATTTGCATAGATTTATCTGGAAAATAACATTATACTTCATCATTGAATGAATTTTGCTTCATTAGTCTTTTAGGTTTACTGATTATCATGTGAAGATTTCATACATTGGATAGACATTGATTTTGGGGTAACAAAATTAGGGATTTAATTTGTGGGTGTGTTTTATCTTAATAAAAAAAATAAAAAAATATATATATATATAGTTTAGGGACTTGTATGAAATCTTTTGGGGCTATGTAAGTGCAATTTCGCAATTTGAGCAATAACATAATATTTGCATGCTAATAAGGTGTATGTGTTTGTACCCTATAAAGGGAATTAGAGATCAGTATTCATGAAATTAGTGCTGCTAATACACTTATTTTATTTAATATTACTACAGGTTTATGCTCTCGCAATGGAAAGGAAAGGGATAAAGATTTGCTTTATTCTGTCACATTTTCAGGAAAGTTATCCAAGAGATATGTCTAATTTCGGGGCCAATTGTTTTCTAAATATATATAGTTGTTATAAGCATCTATGTTGACATTCAATTCTCTGGAAGATCTTTGGCACAACTACAATCATGTCATCATTTGTCCAACGGGTGAGATAATTCGTCTGTAGTTCGTTTAGGCAAGTGGATTCATCAGGTTAATATTCTTTTAATTATTACTTTGTTGTCTTATGAAGTTGTGTTCTGAATCACACTTAATTTGTTTTGTTTGTTACACTGTCATAGTTATTGATTTGATTTGTTTTTGTTACAGGAGACGAGCGAAGAAAAGTAATGTCGTAGACTGTCAAAATACCAGTTTGTTAACATACATCTTTTTGGCCAATATAGAAAAAAAACTGACAAAAGTAAGCCCTACAACAATGAATATTTTGATAACTTTTATTAAATGTTACTTAACCCTTCTACTTTCTACATTGTAATAAACAAAGAGAAAAAAATATGAAGTTTTTGTGGGCGGGTTCGAGCTCTGAGGATAAAATACATTGGGTCTCTTGGGAGCAGGCTACGACTCCAAAAGAGGCTGAAGGTTTGGGTATAAGCAAACTAAAAGACGTTAATGAAGCGCTTTTGGCTAAATGGACTTGGCGATTTCGAATTGATACCGATGGTCTTTGGCAAAAGGTGATTTTAGCTTGTCACTATAATAGGAACCAGTGGGGTTTTTTTTACCATTGAGCAAGTGTGTAAGAGGTTGTTGATGCAATATTGTAAAGTTGGTGGAATCTTTGAAATATGGTAACAAAACTCTTCATAATTTCATCAAAGCAGAATTTGGAGATGGAAGTACCATTCGGTTTTTGCTGGACTATTGGGTTCACCCTCCAATGTCAGCAGATGAAACGCAGTAGTGGAACAAGTGCAAAGCGATATTAGACACGTTGAGGCTGACCAATGGCAAAGATACATGGCTTGGAGATAGCTTTGGTTCATTCACAGTAGGGGCTGTCAAAAAGATGTTTTACAAGCAGAGAGACTACTCGGGATTTCCAATCATCAAGTGGGTTCCTTGGATACCTTTGAAATGCAACATTTTTGTTTGGAGAGCCAATATGAATAGGATTCCGACCTGTGACGCTTTGGAGAGGAAACATTTTCATCAGTGATAACTTATGTGTTTTTTGTGACTTTGATCGAGAGACCGGGATACAGCTTTTCACTGGTTGTAGGTTTTCGGATGAGATTTGGGTGAAGATCTCTAGATGGTGTAGACTGCAGCCAATTTTTTCTTTTGACATTCAGGACTTGCTAAACATTCACAACCAAGTTGAAGGCGACAAGGCAAAAAAGATTGTGATTCATGGCATCGTGATGACCACTATGTGGACCATATAGAAAGCGAGGAATGATAAAGTATTCAATGGTAAACAAGCGAAGGTGCAAGAGATAGTGGTAAATGTTAAGTCTTTGTCATTTCTTTGGTTAACTTACCGGTTTAGGTATAAAAACTTTGTATGGAAGAATTGGATTGATTACCCGTTGTATATGATGTAAGTGGAGTGAGCGGTCTTTGTTTTGAGGACTTGCTTGGTTTATTAATGAAGTTTAATGTTAAAAAAAACAAAAAAAAAAAAAAACAAAGAGAACACAAGTACAATGTTGTAAAATGTTGAATTTGCCGCAATGTGCGGGTTAACTTGGCTCTTCATTTGTAAATATTAGACTTTCTTTGTATGTTTGTTACCTTTTTTGTCTACGACTATTTTTTATTGAATGGGATAAAATTTAAGAAACCCGAAATCGGTTGTGGTTCGTGATAGACATTATGCATATGATATCCGTTGAGACACCCGCCGCAACGCGCGGGCATTCCCACTAGTATATATAAAGAGAAAGTAGTGGGTACAAAGTCCCCTTAACATAGGAAGGGTAGGAAACCACCACATCTTAGCACCTGTAAACCATAGCTAATTCTACTTAACTCAATCCTGGTTGATTAAAAAGGTAATCTATACTTTATTAAATACCCAAACCCACCCTTCTCTATTATAACACACACACATCTAAAAAAGAAACAGAGAACAGAGAGAAAGGGGAGGAGTCGGAGACCTCCCCACCATCATCGACGGCGGAGCTCCGGTCAGCAACCACTACTCACAATAAATATTTTTAACATTTTTTTTAAAATTTCTTCAATATTTATAGAATAATAATCTGATAATATTACCTCCTTTGCATAAATCTTTCAGTATTAGTATGCCATAATAATATTACCAATAACATCAATCAAAATCAACCTCTCATTCCTCCCTAAATACTCCGGTAACGAAAGCGTAAAATTATTATGCCACAATTGAAGCACTTCAAGATTTGGAAAATCACCAATAAACAGAGGAAGCGGACCAACAAAATGATTCAAAAACAAATTCAACAAAGTTAAATTCCTTAACTCAGTAGCGTTGGAGTTGTTCATTGCTAGTTCCCTTTGGGTTTTCTACTTGAAAAGATGATGCTCCAACCAAAAAAATAAAACGTGCGTTTCTTTTTTCAAAGGTGTGTTTCAATTTTTTCAAATGTGCGTTTGTTTTTTTATAACGTGCGTTTAAATAATGAACGTGCGTTTGTTTGTGTAACACCCCAACCGATGGCGGAATCATCGAGGTGTCACGTAGTGACGATTGTTCAAAAGCTCATGGTACTAAAATGTAAATATATTATCATTGAATATTGTTTTACAACATGTGAAATTAAATACAAGACAACAAATAAAGATAATTGATTGATTTAATCTAAGTCCAAAGTCCTATGTGAAGCGTCAAGCAGCTCATCCTGAAACATGCACGAAAATAATTTTGTCAACATATGAATGTTGGTGAGCACTACTTAGTTTTGTACGTATAGTATAAGATTTGAAAGGTAGTACAATTCATGTGTCTAGCATCACCAAGGCATTATGTAAACACGCAAGTAATCAAACAAGACAAAGATCACATGTAAAGTTGTACAATGTAATTGATAATGAGCACCTCAACACGTGTGAGTCTAAAAGAGCACCATAACACAAAGTTATGTCTGAATGAGCACCGTAACATAAGTTACGTCTATGTATAAAGAGCACCATAACATAAGTTATGTCTGTATGTATGATTTTGTATGTAAGCTACGTTCATGTTAAAACATAAGCACAAAGATAGACAAGACACGTATATGAATTGTAAATGAATAAAATGTATGTGTAAATGAATATGAAGGTTTTGTATACTTGTGCATGAATCACCCCAAAAGTTATAAAAGTGAAAAAGGGGATAAGTAATACTCACATTAGCAAGGTGGTAAGTCTTGTGTAATTGAATAAGTATAATCCAATGTTGCCAAGTATCACCCTATGTATAATGTAACAAATAAGTCTAAGTCTATTTAATCTATAAGTATGTTCTAGGGCTTCGAATTAGGGATAAGTATTTATTTGGTTAATAAATTAAACGTTTAATAAATAGAAGAAATTTGGTAAATAAATAAACAAAAGTCTTTGAGTAAACTTTAAATCAAATATGGTCACAACATTAAGTTTTAAGTATGAAAATAATTTTTATAAAATTATTTTCTTGGAAATAGAATATTTAATCTAATTATTTCAAATTGTCAAAACATGACTTTAATATCTAAAAATATTAAAATCAAAGAATTTGTGCATTAAAAATTGTATTTCTGTTCCAAATGTATAGAAATAATTTATGTAAAATTTTTGGTGCAAAAATATTGAAAAATGAATTTATTATGATTTAATTATGATTAAAACTAACAAAAATTGATTAAAAATATTAAATAAATGATTTTTCAGAAATAAAAATCATTTCTGAAAAGCTTAATGTTACAAAAACTCAGGATAATTTTTGTGGAAATTAATAAGATCGTTTTGATATTTTTATTGAATTTTATAATTATAAATAAATAAATTTGTATTATTTATTATATATAATAAATAAATGATTTTTGAAAAACTAAAAATTGGATGATGAACTTTATCATTGTAATAACATAAAATAAATTTTGTAGAATTTTTAAAAGTGTTTTAGTATTTAAAAATGAATTTATAAAATACTAGTACTTATATTTAAAATTGATTACTTAACAATACAAAACACAAGAAAAAAAAACGTTGTTGCAAGGGCTCGAACCCGCGTGATCTCGTTTAACAGCAACAAACACAACCAACTGATCTGGATATCTGTTGGTTGTTACTTTCGTTTTGAAATAATTATGTACGTTATTAGAAATGATGTTCTTCCCCAATTTTGAATGAAGCGAGCCCTAGATTATCTAATCAAACAATTCGTCTCCAATAGCCCCTGAATCATTGGGGCTATTGTTCACGAGATGATGTACAATGAAACCCACAAAAAAATAAAGCTTACAAGATACGTATTCGTGGGTTTATGCTCGGTCAACCAAAAGTCAAACGTGAATGATTTGCTTCGAATATGTGTCTGATAAAAGAAATTGGTGGTAGAGGGATGTTTATCGGTGCAATTAGGACAAGGAGAAGTGTTCAATTTATAGGGTGAAGCTCGGGTGGATGTTTTGGTAAGGTTTGACTCGTTAGTCAACCCCGCGTATGATTAATCTTAATCAAGGTATGTTTTGACTGTGTAAGCGTGTGATGATACGCGTTTGTTGTCAAGTCATTTAGTGGTCCAAAATTTCCAAAAAGGAAAGCTTAATCAGTGGCAAGATTAAAGGTTGCCATTCACACTGTTGCTGCACGTATGAAACAGACAAGGAGAAGAAAAGGGTGCGGCTTAAAAGGGGTTAAATATAATAAGGGTTGAGTTTAATTCAAAGATCAGGTGTAGCTCAGATGGTTGGACGCAAGGGGGTGGTTGTGGCCGGCTCGGGTTCGAAACCCAGCAGCAGCAGATATTTTTTTTTTTTTTTCTATAGCAGAGGAGAAGGCAAGGGGAAGGAGGGAGCTTTGGGCCAGGTATGTGGGCTTGGTCTGTTGGGCATGTCTTGCTGTTGGGCTCGTTTCTGGGCTTGGACCAATCAAAAGGTGGGTTTAGTTGGGTTGGGTTTTAAGAGTGGTAAAAATAAAACAAAAAAATGTATATCTATAAAATCTGATTTTTTTTTTTTATTTTATATATATATATATATATTTATTATTATTATTATTATTAATATCTAAAAAGAAAAGTGACGGATGTCACAGCATCCCCTACTTTTAGAAACTTCGTCCCGAAGTTATTAGAAACATAGGGTTATGGATGCTTGGGTAAAAATTAAGGTGACCGTGGTTTGAAAAATTTCGAATGATTCGGATGAGAGGTTTGATAGGTGTGAGTTAAGGGTTTTGAATTAGGTTCGTCTCGAATAGTAAAGAGAATAAGAATCTAGTAAATCAATAAATTTCAAGTTTTAGGAATCCTAAGATATATGTACGTGTTGATTGACTATAAATGAACTACCAAGTAAACGGAGTTTGTTCCTGGTCCGACTTCCAGTCTCACTTTCAATGCATCATTAGTGTTTGTATACAGGGTGTACCGCAGCTAACCCACCACACCTTTGATACCTTGAAAACGTACTGGATGCCTTTCCAAAAACTCTAATAGAATTTCACACTACCCTAACGCACCTGTAAATTCATGATTACGTTCCGGACCGGAATCATCAATTTACCTTACATTAGGGTTTTATGTCCTTCTATGATTCCACCGATTGTTGAGCAGGTTCGATAGCCTCCACCAGCCGTGGAGTAGGTTGTAGGGCCTCTCCCGACTGTTTGAAAGGCATAGTGACCTCTACCAATCGTTGAGTATGTTTGATAGCCTCCACCAGTCGTGGAGCAGGTTGTAGGGCCTCTCCCGACTGTTGAAAAGGCATGGTGACCTCTATTAAGTGCAACCATTATTATTCACATAGATTGCAAATTGATAGCATGTTTATGCAAGCAAGTTTGTAAGTACTACAACCATTAAGTGTAAGTGTTATCATGAATAATTAAATGTTTACGAGTATCGTGAATAATTAGATGTTCAATGAATAGTCAAATTAAAGGAAAGATCAAGTTTCATATAACAAGCAATGATATTTTCTTAGAAAGGCTCTGTAAGATCAAGTATCTAGTCCAAACGTTTCAAATAAATGTAAGGTAAAGTCTGAAACTTATATGATATAAACGTAATCGAGTATGATAAATTTTCAATCTGTGTACGTACACAATAGTATGCAAGGAAATTTCTAGATGTTGTATGCCTATGAGTATGACATAATTGGGTACAAAATGAAAATAGAATTATGAAAATGAAAACACAAGTATTGGATTTCCGAGTCTTAAGAAGATTCCATCCATTGCTTAACCAGTGGGATTAGCGTCATCCTGGATATTGATATTGAAAGCTCGTCCATGTGCCACTAGGTTTACATTATTCAATTTAGGGCATTGTGGTCGCATGTGGTTAGGGTCTCCACAATGATAACATGCCCGACCGTTAGCAATCTGTAATGGTTCCTGAGCAGCTGTTTGAGGATTACCCTGTGTCCAATCTGTTACACGACAAGTAGTGACAAAGTGTCCAAACCTTCCACATCTAGTGCATTGACGGCATGGAAGATTTGTAGGGTGATGATACTTGCAAGTGTTGCATTGAGGATGGATTCCCGTGTAGGCTTTCTTGATAGGGGGTTGAGCCACAGGATCCACAATAGCATGGTTCTGATTATCGCCCATTCGTTTCTTAGAATTCGATGCAGTAGTGGCGGCCTTTGCTAAAACGGTCTTAGATGATTCAACAACATGGGTGGTTTTCTCAGCAGACGTCTTGGTGCCTTTCCTAACTAGGTTTCCTTTCCTTACATGTTTGTCTGTCAAAGTGGCTGCAAGTTGGATGGCTTCTTCTACCGTAGTGGCTTTGCCTCCGGTGACAACGTCTTGAATCAGGTCTGGTAATCCCTCGATATATTTTTCGATTGCTCGAGAGACCGGGGTGACCATGTGTGGAACCAGTATGCTAAGTTCGTGATATCGAGTATTATACGCAAGATTCTCACCACTGTCTTGTTTCAGTCCATGGAACTCTTCCTCCAGTTTCCTGATTTCGTTCCTAGGGCAGAATTTGGCGATCATGAGTTCCTTAACCTCAGCCCAAGATAAAGATAAAGCAACATCAGCTCCTCGATTGCGTTTTTCGCCATTCCACCAGGTTAGCGCTCCCTTTTGAAGGACACTAGTAGCATAGCGAACGCGGAGTTCATCAGGACACTCACTGTTCACAAAAGTACTCTCCATGCTTTCAAACCATTGGAGAAGACCAGTAGCACCCTCCTCACCAGTGAATTTTGTGGGGTTGCAGGAGTTAAAGTGTTTGAAAGTGCACCGAAATTGAGTTGTACTCCCTGTGTTGGCACTGTTACTATTCTGGGTTATCTCACTGACAAGGTTTGGGATCACTGCAGCAATTTGCTCGGCGACTAAAGATGCGAGGCGACGATCAGAACGTCGTCCAGAAGCACGAACAGGGCGTTGGCTGGCATCACGGAGCATGCGGCGAGCAGACATCTATGTCAATGAATAATCATAAGATTAGAAAATGTAAATGTATAACCGTACAGATGATTATGTAGTATGAACTTGTAAGCAATATATGAAGATCATGAAATGCAAAATATTGTATATGAAACGAGAGGGTATTATTGAAAAACTTGCATAAGATGCTTGGAGTGCCCTTGTCTAGCTGTAAAGCCCAACAAGAACGTTGACTTTTCAAAGGAGTTGAACCTAATGATGATCAAAGAAGACATGCTTTAGCCTATAAGTGGACACTCACTCCAGGAATCCCCAGGTAAGCATAACAGGTCCGTAAATGGATTTATGCGCTATGCTTGCCTATGCCAGAAAACCCAGTGTACAGGCATCCACCCTTCCAGATTGCACGTGTCCTTATCACGCTCATTAAAGTTCAACAACTTCGAAGGAGCAAAAATAAGAGTAGGCATTATGCCTAAGAGTGTCTTCATGAAAGGTATTGTCCCTGTTCCATAATGATGTAGAATTTCCACTCCTTGTAGGACACCATCTCTATGCACCATGACGAAAGATAAGGAGAAATGGAGAAGAAGGGAGGGATAGAAGAAGGAAAGTAGAGGGAAATGAGGGTAAGGCAATTTAGGAAATATTATGCATGAAAGTTTGGTTATAGTCTAGGCCATTTTATCTAATAACCTAGTTCTCTATAACCATGGCTCTGATACCAATCTGTAACACCCCAACCGATGGCGGAATCATCGAGGTGTCACGTAGTGACGATTGTTCAAAAGCTCATGGTACTAAAATGTAAATATATTATCATTGAATATTGTTTTACAACATGTGAAATTAAATACAAGACAACAAATAAAGATAATTGATTGATTTAATCTAAGTCCAAAGTCCTATGTGAAGCGTCAAGCAGCTCATCCTGAAACATGCACGAAAATAATTTTGTCAACATATGAATGTTGGTGAGCACTACTTAGTTTTGTACGTATAGTATAAGATTTGAAAGGTAGTACAATTCATGTGTCTAGCATCACCAAGGCATTATGTAAACACGCAAGTAATCAAACAAGACAAAGATCACATGTAAAGTTGTACAATGTAATTGATAATGAGCACCTCAACACGTGTGAGTCTAAAAGAGCACCATAACACAAAGTTATGTCTGAATGAGCACCGTAACATAAGTTACGTCTATGTATAAAGAGCACCATAACATAAGTTATGTCTGTATGTATGATTTTGTATGTAAGCTACGTTCATGTTAAAACATAAGCACAAAGATAGACAAGACACGTATATGAATTGTAAATGAATAAAATGTATGTGTAAATGAATATGAAGGTTTTGTATACTTGTGCATGAATCACCCCAAAAGTTATAAAAGTGAAAAAGGGGATAAGTAATACTCACATTAGCAAGGTGGTAAGTCTTGTGTAATTGAATAAGTATAATCCAATGTTGCCAAGTATCACCCTATGTATAATGTAACAAATAAGTCTAAGTCTATTTAATCTATAAGTATGTTCTAGGGCTTCGAATTAGGGATAAGTATTTATTTGGTTAATAAATTAAACGTTTAATAAATAGAAGAAATTTGGTAAATAAATAAACAAAAGTCTTTGAGTAAACTTTAAATCAAATATGGTCACAACATTAAGTTTTAAGTATGAAAATAATTTTTATAAAATTATTTTCTTGGAAATAGAATATTTAATCTAATTATTTCAAATTGTCAAAACATGACTTTAATATCTAAAAATATTAAAATCAAAGAATTTGTGCATTAAAAATTGTATTTCTGTTCCAAATGTATAGAAATAATTTATGTAAAATTTTTGGTGCAAAAATATTGAAAAATGAATTTATTATGATTTAATTATGATTAAAACTAACAAAAATTGATTAAAAATATTAAATAAATGATTTTTCAGAAATAAAAATCATTTCTGAAAAGCTTAATGTTACAAAAACTCAGGATAATTTTTGTGGAAATTAATAAGATCGTTTTGATATTTTTATTGAATTTTATAATTATAAATAAATAAATTTGTATTATTTATTATATATAATAAATAAATGATTTTTGAAAAACTAAAAATTGGATGATGAACTTTATCATTGTAATAACATAAAATAAATTTTGTAGAATTTTTAAAAGTGTTTTAGTATTTAAAAATGAATTTATAAAATACTAGTACTTATATTTAAAATTGATTACTTAACAATACAAAACACAAGAAAAAAAAACGTTGTTGCAAGGGCTCGAACCCGCGTGATCTCGTTTAACAGCAACAAACACAACCAACTGATCTGGATATCTGTTGGTTGTTACTTTCGTTTTGAAATAATTATGTACGTTATTAGAAATGATGTTCTTCCCCAATTTTGAATGAAGCGAGCCCTAGATTATCTAATCAAACAATTCGTCTCCAATAGCCCCTGAATCATTGGGGCTATTGTTCACGAGATGATGTACAATGAAACCCACAAAAAAATAAAGCTTACAAGATACGTATTCGTGGGTTTATGCTCGGTCAACCAAAAGTCAAACGTGAATGATTTGCTTCGAATATGTGTCTGATAAAAGAAATTGGTGGTAGAGGGATGTTTATCGGTGCAATTAGGACAAGGAGAAGTGTTCAATTTATAGGGTGAAGCTCGGGTGGATGTTTTGGTAAGGTTTGACTCGTTAGTCAACCCCGCGTATGATTAATCTTAATCAAGGTATGTTTTGACTGTGTAAGCGTGTGATGATACGCGTTTGTTGTCAAGTCATTTAGTGGTCCAAAATTTCCAAAAAGGAAAGCTTAATCAGTGGCAAGATTAAAGGTTGCCATTCACACTGTTGCTGCACGTATGAAACAGACAAGGAGAAGAAAAGGGTGCGGCTTAAAAGGGGTTAAATATAATAAGGGTTGAGTTTAATTCAAAGATCAGGTGTAGCTCAGATGGTTGGACGCAAGGGGGTGGTTGTGGCCGGCTCGGGTTCGAAACCCAGCAGCAGCAGATATTTTTTTTTTTTTTTCTATAGCAGAGGAGAAGGCAAGGGGAAGGAGGGAGCTTTGGGCCAGGTATGTGGGCTTGGTCTGTTGGGCATGTCTTGCTGTTGGGCTCGTTTCTGGGCTTGGACCAATCAAAAGGTGGGTTTAGTTGGGTTGGGTTTTAAGAGTGGTAAAAATAAAACAAAAAAATGTATATCTATAAAATCTGATTTTTTTTTTTTATTTTATATATATATATATATATTTATTATTATTATTATTATTAATATCTAAAAAGAAAAGTGACGGATGTCACAGTTTGTCAGACCCAAATATACAGCGTGCGTTTACAGAATATGCAACTTGCGTTTAAAGACTATACAACGTGCTTTTAAAGAATATACAAGTGCGTTTAAAGATATGAATGTGCGTTTGTTTGTTTGTCCCACCAAATGAACTTTAAACGCACGTTACCTATTTAACATAGATATAACATGCGTTTAAAACCCCCTGTTATCAGCAACTTCATTTTCTTCGTTTGCAACTTTTTTAACCGAATTTTTATGTTTAAATCTTCTTAAATCAAAATCGAAAGTATTTGACAACT
Source organism: Ambrosia trifida (assembly GCA_028751855.1). Lineage (NCBI taxonomy): Eukaryota > Viridiplantae > Streptophyta > Magnoliopsida > Asterales > Asteraceae > Ambrosia > Ambrosia trifida. Next base: position 103,639,685 of record CM054124.1, on the reverse strand, counting down.
AATACGAGTGTTTATTCATAATCCTATGTTTTTCGTATGATTGATCATCCCATTTATAATCATCTGTTTTTCTGAATTTTAGATTCAAATACTAATCTTACGTTTTCGTTCAATGTAATCGACTTTTTTTTGTTTTTTGATTGTGTAATCATTCAGAATGTTTAATCGATTTGAAACAATGAAAAATCAGGTTTCGATTGATTATGTTGTTTCGATTTGAAAAAGATTTAAACGTTTTTTCCTAATTTACCCTTGGTTAGATTAAGCCGACTATGATTAGGGTTGTTGTTTACCATCATGCCACCATCTATATCTAAGGGCTGAGAATGTTTCATGCGCTTCTCACGTTAAGGTTAACATGTACGTTATCTCTTCCAATATATTTATTATTGAAGAATCACATATACATAAAGAACCAGACAAAACAACTACATCATCCATTTATTTTGGTTTTAAGGTTGTAAGAGCATCCCTAGGGTAAACATGATTGCCACCTCAAATAGTCTTTCATCTTTCATCAATTCATCTGTTTATTAATGTTTCTCCTTTCTTCCTCCCATCACAATGTCGGATCTGTTTTCAAAATAAAATAGTGATTTGGCATAATTCAATTCTTTTGTGCGGTTGCAAATTGTGTGACGATATAAGAACATCAACTTAATGTCGATTACATAGAAATGGATATGCGAAAGTACTAGAAATTGCTCTTGTTGATGTTGTTTGTTTGCTTTGCCATAAGGTTTTAAATAAATTCTTCTTTGATGGAAATAACGATAATGTACAAGCCAAAGATGAAAATCCACCTATCAAAATTGCTCGTAACTTTTGCCATTGATTTGATTTCGAATATGATTTAAACATTACATTGTTGTTTAAATGAAAGTTGAAGTAACTCCAGCATTTGAGCAGGCAAACAAATTAAGTTCTTCGTTTTTTCATTCTCTGGTATCTATTTTCTTCTATGGTGTTCGAACCCGTACGTGCATTATCATCAATGCAATTACTCATGCATTTATATTCCTCACTAAAGAGAAATCATGAATCCATCACTACAATATAATCTATTTCTTTTAGTGATTTTACAACATAATTAATCCGATAATCATTTTTTTTTCTTTCCTTTCACAACTAGAGTGTACCATATCAGGGGCGGATGCACATTAGAAGCAGGGAGACATCTGTTACCCCTCGATTTTCCTAGCGAAGTGGAAAAAAATTGTTTTTTAAGGTATTTTTATAAAATCTTATTCGTAAAACAAATTTTTTGTTACCCATTAAAATAATTTTTATAAAATGTTACCCCTTCTTTTATTTTCTAGATATGCCACCGCATCATATATAGTGGCGAAGCTTGACCCGAATGTTCGGGGGGTCGGAAGTCACCGGCGTGTCGGAAGTCACTAGTTTCAGGGGGTCGAAAACCAGTTTCGGGGGGTCGAAACTCTATATTTTCAAAATTTTCTATACGAATACTATATAATCGGAACTTCTGCGCGAAAATCCGGGGGGGGGGGGGGGGGGTCGGCCGCCACTCCCCGCCCCAACTATCCTGCGCAACTGATCATATATCCCACTAGCAATATATGCTTTAAACACTAGCAGTTGCGTCATCGATCAACTTGACATATTGCCGATGTTGAAGAACTGTGAGTTGTGAATAAAGGGATGTGGCATACTGGCATGGTTGGTTACCCAACTTAATTAACCATCAGTCGACATGTAGTAGCATATTATTCTACTTTAGTTATTGAAATAATATAATCATAGGTGGATAATTATCGATCTACATGACCCCACCACCGGCTTTCTCACGAAACGGAATTTGCAATCATTAATTATTATATAGAATTTTAACTAAAATAATCATTTGGTATTATTTTTTTTTAATGACAAGCAACATTTTCATTCTATCACCCGAATATGTAGAACACATTCCACTAACAAGACGCTAGTGTAACTACAAAACAAAACCACACCAAATACAATCCAACACGATACTTCCTATCACTTATACGACCAAGACCATGACCATGACCATGAAAACAGTTTAGACATTAAAGTGAACCCACTTATCCCATTCCAAATTCTTCCATTTTGCCCTATATGCTTCACCCTGCGTAAACGGCATTGCTTGTGCTTCCCCTAAAAAAAATTCAACGGACACACATTTACCGGCGAAAATAATTTTGTTACGAGCCTTCCCAATTGCCAAAGAAGTCGCAAAAACGATCACTTGGACGAGCTTCTTATTTACAGCCAATATTACAAGATTATATACTTCTAAAAACTATACGTGTCTTTATAAAAATCAAATCTATTAATGAATCAAGAAAAAAGATAAAAGAAAAGAAAATTACAAGATTATACATTTATACGTGAAACTTTCCTACTTACATTTTGTTCTTACCTTTTATTTTTCATCTATATTTTACCGGACTATTGATAACTTCTAAATTATTTTAAACGAATATACTAAAATGCTATAGTGAATTAACCTAAAATTAATATTTTAACTTTTACTATTGATAACAGAAGTTACAATATTTTTCATCCTCTAGTGAGACTCACATGCTACTTGATAAAAAAATACCCAAGTAAGAGGCTTGAAATTTTCACACCACTACACAGGGGCGAAGCTTGGTTCTTGAATCGGAGGGGGCCGGACTCATTTTTTTTCGATCGGTAGTGGCAAATCGGCGGGGGCCGGACTCAACCCGAACTTAATTTACCTATGAAAATCGCAAATTTCCACTATTGCGCCAAAAAACAGGGGGGGCCAGGGCTACCCCTGGCCCTTCAAATGCTTCGTCCCTGCCACTACACATGGTCTTATGCAACTTCTTGATATAAAATAAGACCACTATTTTATAAACAAAAATCATGACCGAAATATTAAAGTATATCATTGAATCAAGAAAATTTGAAGACTCTTTACGTATAAATGATTAAGCGATGAAATGTTTATTATTTTATGACATTACTTTTACGATGATTAATTAAGGAATAAGGACTACTAGTTGTCTGCCACAAATGCATTTTTTAGCAGAGTTTTCGTTTTTTGTTATTTCCAGATGATGGTTCATTATTTCAAATGTTCAAATTAAAAGTTAAAACGATAATGATTTTATTATTTTCATTTAGCTATTTATAAAAAGTAAAGTTGGTTTCAGTTTATAAAGGTTTTTGTAAGGGTCGGACTTTGGGTGATGGCTCCATATCCCACTTATTATTAAATACTAATATTAGTTGCTTTTATGTAACCAGTAATAATATTATATAAGTTGAGTAAACGCTTTTTATAGACTAAAAAATTAAAATTATTAATGTGTTTATGGTGTTTGTATTTTAAAAACCATTCTTATTGTTTTTGTCTTCAATCATACGAAAGAAAAAGGAGCTTTAAATAAATATATTTAAGGAAATTGGTTTTTACATATCTATATCTATATCTATATCTATATCTATATCTATATCTATAATAAACCAAAGAATTTTTATGACATGTCATAATATTATACAATCTCTCTTTTAAGAGATGCCACATAAGATGTGATGTGGCAACTCTAGACCAATTAAAAAAAAAAGAATAAATATGGTTTAAATATGATTTAACATAATCTATTAAATGCATAATCTACTAAATGTAAATATTAAAACTTTATTATTTTCTCTCTCATTTTTCATCTCATAACTTTTAAACGTTAATATCTTTTATATACGAGATTTTTTAAAGAAAAAAGTTACACCAAATTGACAAATGTTTTATTATCTTTCCAACGAGTACCATAGTGCTATATAAAAAAACGGAGAAAAAAACGACTATTCTTTTGTAACCCGATGGGTATTGTGTCAGGTTTTGAATTAGTTAAAAATAATATTCATTAATCATATATTGGCAAGTCATTAATTATGTTGTCATATTAGATATTTTATTATGTCATATTAGATATTTCAACCCGAGACGCTCTCCAACAGGTAATTGCTATATAGATGCCATTTTTATAGTTTAGGTACTTCTAATTTTATTCACTTTACTTAGATTTCTCAACCCGAGACGCTCCCAGGGTATAAGCTAGTAAGTTATATTCAATATATAATAAGAGTGGAAGTGAACGAAGAGGGTAGAATCCACTAAAATTTGTTCACAAACGTCCACAAGTATTGTTGAAACCCTCTATACATGTACTAGCTTTTATCTCGGGAGCATTCCAGGGTTGAAAATATAATAAATCTAATAATACTAATACTAATACTAATAGTAATGATTATTACCCTTGTAATTAAATAAATAAAAAAATAACCTTGCTATAAGGTGACACCATGTGTTGCAGTGTTGCGTGATTCTTTCTCCTAGCTTCTCTTGATGAAGTATACATATGCATCTTTAAAAGAGTAAAATTCCAATGAAAGCATGGCGATTGAGCTGAAATTTCAACATCGTAGATAAGAACCTAGTTTAAAAGAAAAAACATTATTAATGAATAACCTGAACACTTTGTGTTTTTTTTCCTGTATGAACGAAACCCCACAAAAAATAGTTGTTTTTTTCTCCGTTTTTTATATAGAACTATAACGAAACCCCACAAAACATAGTTGTTTTTTTCTCCGTTTTTTATATAGATATATGGTACTCGTTGGAAAGATAATAAAACGCTCGTTAATTTGGTGTAACTTTTTTCTTTAAAAAATATCGTATATAAAAAATATTAACGTTTAAAAATTATGGGAGGAAAATAAGAGAAAAAAATTTAAATTTGTTTTTAAATTATTTTTTTCTAAAATAACTCAATTTAAATTTAGTAGATTAGGTTTTATATTATTATTTATTTATTTTTAATTTGTCATATGGCATGACACATGGCACACTCAAGGAGGAGAATGTCATGTCATTAAAATGGCTTTCTTAGGCCTCTATTGAATGTCACCTCATCAATATTCAATTCTTTTATTATAAACTAGCTGATTACCCTGGGAGGGTCCCGGGGTTGAAAAATCTAATTTTATGTGATAACTTATTGCAAATGGCTCAAAGTAACTAACCACAAAATCTCTCAATCATTGCATGTTCATAGTATTCTAATCAGTAATAACTCATATTCCCTAATCTAAAACCTAATCAGTAATCATCTAAAGAATCACCTATGTAAGCTGCAACTATTAAAAAACTCATCACATCTCTCTAATTTCTCACATTCTAATGGCTCTTATAATTCCTAATCTAATCAACTAAACAAACACTTAAGTTGGAAGTTGTAATCATTGCATCTCATTATGCCACGTGGCATAATCAAGAGCTGGTTGAGGCCACCATTGAACGCCACGTCAGAAACTATATCAATTCTTTTCGGGAGCGTCACGGGGTTGAAAAATATAACCATTCTAATAATACTAATACTAATAGTAATAATTATTACTCTTGTAATTAAATAAATAAAAAAATAACTTTGCTATAAGGTGACACCATGTGTTGCACTATTGCGCGATTCTTTCTCCTAACTTCTCTTGATGAAGTATACCTAGTAAAATTCCAATGATAACATGGCGATTGGGCTGATTTTCAACATCGTAGATAAGAACCTGGTTTAAAAGAAAAAAACATGATTAATGAATAACATGAACACTTTGTGTTTTTTTTTCCTGTATGAACGAAACCCCACAAAAAAATAGTCGATTTTTCTCCGTTTTTTATATAGGACTATGGTACTCGTTGGAAAGATAATAAAACCCTCGTTAATTTGGTGTAATTTTTTTCTTTAAAAAATCTCGTATATAAAAGATATAAATGTTTAAAAATTATGGGAGAAAACATGAGAGAGAAAATTTTAAATTTATTTTTTTCCTAAAATAACTCAATTTAATTTAGGGTTTTATGTTTATCTTGTTTTTTTTTTTAATTAAAAAAGCAAAATACTTCAAAAACACTAAAATCTTTCAATTATAATGTCACGTGGCACTTTCAAGGGGAGGTTGAGGCCTCCATTACACGCCACGTCAGCGTATACGTTTTCTTTTATAGATATAGATAGATAGATTATAGATTGAGTTATCATATGTTTATTATGTACAAAGTGTCACGTTCACTATTGGCCACCCATTGTTTAGTATACCCAACAACTGTTGCGACAACGAATGTTAGTTGTTAAAAATAACATAGCTTATTTTTACAATTTAATGTTTATGTTAAACATTATAATGATTGTTCTAATGTTTATATTTTTCTCATTAAGAAATATTGATAATTTTTGGAATGGGTTTGAAGTTGATGGCTGGAATGGGCTTGCAGTTGCTGGGGGAGTTGTTGGGCTTGGAGCTGTTGCTATTGGGCTTTGATATGGTTACTGGACTTGTGATATTTTTACTCTAGAACTAAAGACCTGAAGGCTAACCCATTATTCGCCACAGGCCCATGGCCCAGATATATTCACCGCCTTGATACCCTAAGGTAGCGTTTGGTATGATGGAATGAAAGGGGGAATGGAATGAACCATTACGAGGTAATGAAAAATAGTGTGTTTGGTTAGTCAAAGGAATGGAATCATCTATTCCAAAAGGCATTTCATTCCCTCAAAACCATTCCATCCCCCCCCCCCCCCCATGTTTTTTTTTCATTTCAACCCTCATTCACCCTTCATTAACAACATCATAACCCACCACCCACCACCATTACCAACAACCACCATCGTCACCACCCACCACCACCACCCACCACCATCGTCACCACCCACCATTGTCGTCACTATCGCCGCCACCCACTACCTTTACCCACCCACCCACTGCCGCCATCCAATACCACCTAATGTCACCGCTACTGCCCACCACCGTCACCCACCCACCACCGCCTCTACCACCTGCCACCGTCACTCACCATAATTTCCTCTACCCACTACTATCGCCGCCTCCACCCACCACCGCCACTACTCACCATCGTCACCCACCAACCATCACCGCCATCCACCTTCATCCACTGCCACCATCGGCACCACCAACCACCGCCATCGCCACCCACCACCACGCTACTGCCACACACTATCACCGCACCAACTACAACCTACCGCCACCCACCATCGCCATAACTCACCATCATCGCCCACCTACCATCACGGCCATCCGCCTACACATTCCACCGTCGCCACCTGTCACACCAGGCCTATGGCGGAAACACGTGGCGCGACGGTTCAAGAGGATTAAGCCAAGATTAGTGCAAACCACAAGTAATTAAAGAAACTGGTCAATTATTCAAGCGTCGAAAATCATGTTGATTATTCATACATAATTGAAAATTGTTTTTAAGACAAATAAGGAGGCTCCTCAACTATATCCTGGTTTCCTTGGGATAGAGTGACGAGACCTCTTCAAAACATCCAACGCCCAGTTTAGAGATTCCACCGACCCTGCTTGCCATGTCGTCCTTCATCTATCAATTACCTGAAAGATATGTTTAAAAATTCGTCAATATATAAATATTGGTGATTTCACAGGTTTTAGTTTAAATAAACTTTATCTCATGGGAATTTCCTTGTTATGACAATTTATAGGAGTTGCAAGTTCCTACAATTCTACTTGAGCCTATAACCAAACCAAGACAAATATTAATGCCCCGCCCCAAGTCGTTACTCGGTATTCCTACGACTTGATTTCAGAATACGTGCACCCCAGGCATACGTCGATGCATAATCGACGCTATCGATTAGGGGTGGGCCTTGTCAGGCACCAATAGTACTATCCAAATATTCCTTCGGTTTCACTTTCCTGAATTAATGATTATAGTAGAGAGGTCTCAACCCCGAGTGGCGATCACAACTCAAGTATCCAACCCGTCAAACAATTCCCAACATATCTTTCCCCCGTAAAAACGTTAAATAGTTTAGAAATGGGGCCGTGAGACTCACCTGAAACTGTGCTCGGCTCAAAGAAGAGAATAGCAAATTTTGCGGTCTCGCACCTACAAACGTCCTAGACGTATAAGCCACTACACCTATAGTGTATGTGCCTTGGCAAGTTGTACACCCAACTCCCCGACCACGTATTATCCAAATTCCCGTTTAATTAGTCTCGTATCCTAGGTTTATTGGCGATGGATTACCCTTTTCTTACAAGTCATATATTATTCTTGTCAATACTCTTTGTAACTTGTATACTATTATTCTCGACACGACTCTACCCAACGTATAATTATTTTCCCATTTAAATAATTATACTTAGGATCGTTTCGCTCGATATAATATGGTTTCTTATTACTCGATCCGACTTACTTTGCCACATATTTATTTTTCCCATTTAAATAAATATGCTAAGTTCTTGTCGTTTAGTAATATATTCTTAACGCCCGACTCGACTCACCATGCCGTACATTTATTTTCCCATTTAAATAAATATACTAGGATCTTGTCGGTATTCACACGTTCGTAGACATACTTCACCTACTCGTCTCGGTTTTCCTTCTCGCATATCTACTTTCCCATTCAAATAGATATACTAGTATTTCGTCGAAACGAGCATGTGTACATATATCAATGCGTGAATTTTAGCGTTTTTAATTCATTACGTTATGTTTTCTCCCACGAATATTCTTTCTACACCTAGGAAAGTGTTACACAAGTTTCACCCTTGTTATATATATTTTATTTCTTAAAATATATATATATATTTTCATCTTGCCGCAATGGCATTCCTTTCTCATTCGTCCGCTTAGTCGTTATTGTTAGTTCATGTGACTAAGTCCGTTAGTTAGCTTTTTCCACATTTTCTTCTCATATGCGCTCTATGGAAATATTTTTCGTACTTCCAATTCCGAACACATATTACTTGGAAAAATATTCTTTTGCATTTTTAGCTCAACTTGTTAACTTGTAACCCAAAAATTTTTCCGATACTTTTATATTCCCATTTATATAAAAGTATCCATTTTTGTACAAGTCTTCCCAAGTCTTTACTAATATTTTATAAAACCTTTATTTTTATAAAATCCTTATGTTAACTTAGCCTCCGATTTTTATAAAACTTCTATTTTTATAAAAATACCTCTTTAAATATATACATAAGTAAATTTCTCATGTTTATCAAAATTATACTTAGAAAAAAACTATTATTTACGTTTTTGACACCGAACTTTCCGCGAACACATTTTTGGACCAAAGTTTCTAAAATACATATTTTAGTCCCTCAACTTTCTAAGTTACAATATTAGTCCCTTAACTTATACTTGTTGCATTTTTCATCTCATCTTTCAAGGTTAGCATTTTTCCTTCCAATTTAGTGGACTTTGAAGAATCATATTTTTCATGTTTGGTTATCTTTACACCATTTCATTTTTTAATAGTCTTGTATTCCATTATTAATGCTATTAACATGTGGGTTTCATGTTTTTATCCAATCTATCAAATTTTCACTCATCCAAGTGAGTAGACTTTGAACATGCAACTTTTTCATTCATGATCATCTAACACATTTTAATATATTTTTGACATTAACTAGTCATCTTATGATGATTAAAATCATCTTTTATCATATTCAAGTCCTTTTCACAAATCATGTTCCAATCATTATCCAACTCAAGTGTATGTTCATATTTTTACATTTTCTTAAAATATCATATTATTAATATCAAATCCATGTTTTATCCATATTATTATTATTTCATTTTCATCTTGTGAGATACATTAACTTTTATATTTCAAAACTACCTTCTACCCATCAATGTACAACTTGCTCATAGAAGCACATAATATGAACATTAACAAACAAAACAAGGTTAAAACTTACTACTAGCTCAAGGCTAGGGAAGACAAGAACCTTGGATTGGATGGGGTTTAGTGTGTTCTTCCAAAGGGTTAAGCTCCAAGCTCTTGAAACACACAATGGGGTTTTGAAGGTTAATGATCTAGAGGTGATTTGGTAGTGTAAAAATTGTAAGAAGAATGTATGTAGAGGGGTGTAAGGCTACGGCCACAAGAGGAGAAGAAGAAGTTTTTTGGATTTTGATTCAAGTATTCTCTCAAGTTGCTTATAACACTCTCTTTCAAATCTTCCCAAGATCACCCAATATCTTGCCTTGGATTATGGAAGATTTAAGAGATTATGCAAGATCACAAAAAAAATCTATGGAGATTATAAGAGGGTGTTTTGGCCGTGAGTTTTGAGAGAGAGAGTGGAGAGGATTTGGTGAATTCTAATGCCCAATACCATTCCATGCAAGCTTATGATTAATATCATTTCTAATGATTTATTTAGATAACACAAGTAATCTCCCACTTGAGTGGGCCATAGGCCGGCCCCAAGGGGTGTTTTGGTGGGGTCCACTTTGCTAAATAATCCCCATTATTAGTTATGTTTAATCCCCTTTCGTTCGGGTACCGTCCGGGTATTTTTCGAGTTTTTATCGCGCGTCCTTCGGATATTAAAAATACTTTAATATTTCTTAAACAAAGTCCAGTTTAATCACTGATAAATTATTTTGGCTCTTGCCGGGTGAAATTATGAGTTATGCGCGTATCGGGTGCGGTACGCGCACTTTATTCGTTACCGGGAGATTTGTATGACAAGTTTTTACGTACGGCTTTGGGGTTCCAAAACTCATTATATTTTGTGAAATTATCTTTTATTTTATATTCTGGGTGTCCGGGGTTCGTTTCACTTATTTAATTTTTACCGGGTAATCGACAGTGTCCATACCGGATAGATTTGCTTGCACATGATCCTATCATGTTTTGTTATTAAACTTATGCATTCCTATGCATTATTTGGGAATTGCTATCTTTCTAAGGCCTCAGTTAAATAATCAACACATAATTACGTTTAATTACGTTAATCGCGTATAGTTAATTTGTACGGAATTACCTTAATTTTGCCGGTTGTTACATTCTCCCCCCGTTAAGAGAATTCCGTCCCGGAATTCACTTCGAGTTCTCCGGTATAGGGGTCTTCTCGAATAGGGCGGGATATTTTTGCTTCCCGCGCTTCCCAAAGCGCGTGACACCCTTCCAAGGTGACACCTTTAGTAGGACCCTGTCTCCGACTTGAAATTCCAAAGGCTTTCGCCTCATATCTGCGTAGCTTTTCTGCCGGTCACGTGCCGCTTTGAGACGTTCTTTTATCAAAAAGACCTTATCCGTCGTCTCTTGAACAATTTCAGGCCCGGTAAGTTGCTTTTCTCCAACTTCGGCCCAACATAGAGGAGATCTACACTTGCGTCAATATAGAGCTTCAAAAGGTGCAGCTTGAATGCTCGTGTGGTAACTGTTGTTATACGAAAACTCCACCAGTGGCAAGTGTGTATCCCAATTACCGCTGAAATCGATTGCGCATGCCCGTAACATATCTTCCAACGTCTGGATGGTTCGTTCACTTTGACCATCGGTTTGGGGATGATATGCGGTACTCATGTCAAGGCGAGTACCGAGGGCTTCATTCAAACTTTCCCAAAATCTTGAGGTGAAACGGCTATCTCGATCGGAGATGATGGAAATAGGTACACCATGCTTAGACACTACTTCCTTAATGTACAAACGGGTCAGTTTCTCCAACTTATCCGTTTCGCGAATCGGGAGGAAGTGTGCAGATTTTGTCAATCGATCAACGATTACCCAGATCATGTCATGGCCGCTTGTTGTCTTGGGTAACTTGGTAATGAAATCCATGGAGATCTGCTCCCATTTCCATTCCGGTATTTCCGGTTGCTGGAGCAAGCCGGATAGTCTCTGATGCTCGGCTTTGACCTTCGCGCAAGTCAAGCATCGCGCAACATATGCCGCTATATCTCTCTTGAAATTTGGCCACCAATAAAGTTCTTTCAAATCGTGAAACATCTTGTCTGCACCAGGGTGAACTGAATATCGAGAGCTGTGAGCTTTGGCCAATACTAGTTCACGCAATCCACCATACACTGGTACCCAAATTCTATTCATGAAATACAAGGTTTGATCCGCCTTTGGCTCCAGTGAATCAACCATCCTCCGCCATCTTTCACCTTTGACATTCTCAGGTTTAAGAGCGTTGATTTGAGCTTCACGAATCCGGTCAGTCAGGTTCGTGTGGATAGTTAGACCCAAAGCTCGAACACGCAATGGTTTAACCCGTTCCTTGCGACTTAAGGCGTCAGCTACAACGTTCGCTTTCCCGGGATGGTACTTTATCTCACAATCGTAATCGTTCAATAATTCGACCCATCGCCGTTGTCGCATGTTCAATTCCTTCTGATCAAAGATGTGCTGCAAACTTTTATGATCGGTGAAGATTGTACACTTGGTTCCATATAAATAATGTCTCCATATCTTGAGCGCGAATACCACGGCTCCCAATTCTAAATCGTGTGTAGTGTAATTCTTTTAATGGATTTTTAGTTGTCTGGAAGCATACGCTATGACCTTTTCTCGTTGCATCAATACGCAACCCAATCCCTGGTGAGAGGCGTCACAATAAACCACAAAGTCTTCCGTACCATCGGGGAGTGATAGTATCGGGGCGCCACATAACTTATCTTTTAGCAATTGAAACGCCGCTTCTTGCTTTTCCGTCCATTCGAACTTCTTATCCTTTTGGGTTAGCATGGTTAAAGACTGTGCTATCTTAGAAAAGTTCTCGATGAACCTTCTGTAGTAACCCGCAAGGCCAAGAAATTGTCGTACTTCAGTAGGAGTTCTAGGGGCGTCCCAATTTTTAATTGCTTCGATCTTGGCGGGATCGACATGTATACCCTTTTCATTCACTACGTGGCCTAGGAAGTGAACCTCTCGAATCCAAAAGTCACACTTTGAAAATTTAGCATAGAGCTTTTCTTTGCGTAGCACCTCAAGGATTAACCGAAGGTGATCCTCATGTTCTTCCTTAGTGCGTGAATAGATCAAAATGTCATCAATAAAGACAATGACAAATTTGTCCAAGTATGGCTTACACACGCGATTCATCAAGTCCATGAAAACAGCTGGTGCGTTAGTTAAACCGAACGGCATTACCAAAAATTCATAGTGCCCATAACGAGTCCTGAATGCCGTTTTTGGTACATCCTCTTCTTGGATACGCAACTGGTGATAGCCGGACCTTAGATCAATCTTGGAGTAGAAGCTGGATCCTTGAAGTTGATCAAATAAATCGTCGATCTAGGGAAGAGGATAGCGATTCTTAATGGTTAACTTGTTCAGTTCCCGATAGTCAATGCACATTCGAAAAGTGCCATCCTTCTTCTTTACAAATAAGACGGGAGCTCCCCAGGGTGAGAAGCTTGGTCTTATGAAACCTTTGTCCAACAACTCTTGCAGTTGACCAGATAGTTCCTGCATCTCGGATGGAGCTAAGCGATATGGCGATCGCGCTACGGGTGCAGCTCCAGGAACAAGGTCGATGCGGAACTCGACTTGTCGAGGTGGTGGCAATCCCGGCAAATCTTCTGGGAACACATCTGGAAAATCTCTGGCTATCGGAATGTCTTCTAACCTCCGCTCGTCGGCCTTCTTATCTACCACGTGCGCCAAGAATGCAACAACACCTTTCCTTAAACACTTTCGGGCCTTCATGCTGGTAATAATTCTTAACGGCGTCCCACGCCTTTCCCCTTGGATCGATAGGGTTTCACCGCTCGCGAGGGGAACTTGAATTACCTTGTCGTTGCAAACAACGACGGCGCGGTGTGCGGATAACCAATCCATGCCAACGACTATGTCAAAACTACCCAGTACAACCGGTAATAGATCAATGCCAAACTCATGACCACAGAGATCTAACTTACAACCTTTCACTACTTCTCGAGTTTCTATAGTCTTACCGTTAGCCAGTTCTATAGAGTAAGGTGTATCTAGCTTACTAGTTTTTAGCCCAAGTAATCTTTTAAATTCGACAGATACGAAGCTAAAATCGGCGCCAGTATCAAACATTACAGAAGCATAATGACCATTAAGAGGGAACGTACCAGTGACCACGTTAGGGTCTTGTCGTGCATCACCGGCACCGATCACGAATGCCCGCCCACGGGCTTGGTTGTTGAGCTTAGGACAATCCCTCTTCCAATGATCGAGCGATCCACATGCGAAGCAGGGCCTCGCTCCTCCGTTCTTTGGTGTCCCTGACCTGCAGTCTTCTGTCTTGTGCCCAGAACGGCGGCACTTACCGCAGATCACCTCATTCTTTCCTTGGTAACCTTGTTTCCCATTGTTTCCACGTCCAGTGGCTACATACCCTTTCCCTTTCTTGCCTGAACTACCCGATGATCCATCCTTTTTCCTTTCATCGCGCTTACGCTTCCCAAACCTCGGCTTATTCCCCTGGTCGCTGGACCTGATTGTTGAACTTGTACCCATATTTTTACCCTCTACGCTGCTGGACTCAGTAAGCTTCAACCCTGATACTTTCCAGATTAGAGTGCCCATTCAAATGGCGTCTTCAGTGAGGCTCAGAGCGAGGTCGATAGCCTCGCGCATGGTCGTAGGTTTGGAAGCAGTGACCATGCCGCGTATCTGTGGCGCCAACCCGAATAGGTACCTTTCCACCTTTTTGCTTTCCGGGGTAACCAAGCGAGGCACTAACCGGGAGAGATCATGGAATCTGGACGTGTACCCAGTTACGTCCGATCCAACCATGGTGAGGTTCCAGAACTCGGTTTCTAGCTTTTGCACTTCACTCGTCGGGCAGTATTCGGCGATCATCAGTTCTTTCAACTCCAACCATGACAAGGAGTAAGCAGCATCGTCTCCTAGTGATTGTACTTGGTTGTTCCACCATGTTAGTGCTTGATCCAGAAATAGGTTAGTGGAGTACATGACAGCTTGTCGCGGGGTACAGCTGCTGATACGGACCACCGCTTCAATTTTCTTGAACCATTTGACTAGTCCGACAGATCCCTCAGTGCCACTAAAGTTGAGTGGCTTGCAGTCCAGAAAAGCTTTAAACGTGCAGCCACGCTCTCGCGAGGCCGTTTCTGCAATAATAAAATAGCATGTTATTATGGGGTAGGAGTTTCATGAAAACTCCCATTGCATATATTCGTAACCCTCTTACCGGTAGTGGAGGTTTCGCGTCGGTCGCTCCCCGTTCGATCCCGCGATCTTTCAGTGCGGGTGGCATTGTGTTCCGCGAGGGCTCGGGCTACGCGCTCCGAGACTAGGGCTTCAAGCTCCTCGGGTGTTGTGGGTAGTCCTCCATTTCCACTGTTGCTTCGGGTGGCTGGTGCCATTTTTCTTCAATAATAATTATCAAAGGTTAATTTGGCGATCATTCATACAATATCGTCATACATAAGGTATAAATAACAACTCAACACATGAACACAATAATCATCACAATGTCACCACATCATCACACAAATCACAATATATACAGAGTAGGCAATAATAATCATAGACAACCATAACACATATTTTACCATAACAAGATTTTCACTAATTTCAATACCACGAGTACAATGATTTGTTCGCAATAACAAAAACCGAGGATACATTCCTCATACATCGTTCTTTTGAAATACAATAGAAATGTAATGTCATATACCGGCACAATCCCGCTCGGCTAGGCAAAAAAATGCAGATAGGTGCTATAACCCATGCTGTGCTACCATACTACTACTACTACTACCTACGTCTGCAGGTGATCTTCCCAATGTCTCTGAAGTATCTCTACTGTGGTGGCGGCGGCGGGTACTGATACTGGGGGGCGTATATGCTAATGGTCATACTGATCGCCAGAATACGGTCATACAAGAATTGTCGATGCGCGAAATGTGCGTCGCCCGTAATCCCGCAATGCGCGTCCATGCGCAGTAGCTCCTCAGCATAATGCGCCAGTGCATCTCTGGCGTCGATGATCCTGGCCCACATGAGTTGGGCCTGCTGCTCCATCTGGTTCACGGTGTGCTGCACCGTGTCGGTGAGAGTCTGAAAGTCTCTCTCCAAAGAGATCACTGTGGACCATGCCGGTCCGGACAATGGGGCCATCCCGTGGGGCTGTGACGGCCCGGGGATATCAGTGTACGTCGGCTGGGATGGGCCGACTATATCGGGTATCGGTAAGGGTGTGAAGGGTGGGGCAAAGCCCTGTAATCCAGTGAAGAAGTGGGGTGGCATCTGGTATGGGTCTCCTGCACCTAGAGTATACGGTGCAAGTGGTGGCTGTAACATCGCCAAATTTTCAAAATTATAAAACGTATATTATTTACATAATGTGCCTAAGTTTTATTTTACGACCACACAACTTATATATATATATATAATAATAATAATAATAATTCAGTTTTATAAAAATATATATATATATATATATATATACTACAACATGGGACCAAATCTAATTCAAGCCCAAACCCAAACCACCCTTTCCCTTTCCTTATTAAATCGGAGCTGGGCCTGCTGAGCCCAAGGAACCGGCCCAACCAACAGCCCAACCCAACTTTCTCATTTGATTTTAAAAAAAAAAAAAAGAATGAAAACAAGGTTTCAGCCGGGTATCGAACCCGGGCTACTTCCTTTCACACACACACACGCTTACACCATCTGCTCCACACACTTGTTTTGATTTAAACCCAACTTTATTTATATTTAACCCGACTTCAATTCTCCCTTTTTCCTTTTCCTTGTTCACGAAACAGCAGCAGCAGAGTATAATAACTTTTTTTAAAACAAACCTTTGATTTAGCAATTAATCATGCATAAATGGTAGGTATCGTGATTTCCGGCCATCTATGACTCGGCAATACGTATAATTACAATCAATTGTTACCCAATTTATCAAATCACGCGTATGAACTTTAAAGCATGGTCAACCTTGCCGAATTAATCATTGATGCATCCACACTATAAATTGGTCATCCCCAAGCCTTCACAACTCGCCAATAATCTCTTCTCTACCTCCAATTCTTCACAATAAACACTCTGTTCTTGATCTCGAATCGCGATTTGACTATGTCGTTGACTGTCCAATTATACCCGATACATAATTGTAAGTTTAAATTTTTCAGTGGGTTTTGATTATCGGCCTTCACACATCATAAACCCTAAGATTAATCAGGTTATTGATGTGTGAATCGCTTGATTGGATAATCTAGGGCTCGTAACTTCTGATTTGGGGATAATGGGATCTGCTACTGTGTGTATTTAATTATTTCGAAATAATATTCAACACCAACTGATCAACAGATCAGTTGGTTGGCCTCCTTTCACAAAGACATGAACCGGCCAGATGGCCAGGTTCGAGTCCCACAAGCACCATCTTTTTTTTTAAAGCTTAACTTATATATATATTCATTTATATATTTAAAATTCATTTTAAAATACCTAAACCCTTTTATAAATTTTACAAAAATTATATTATGTTAATCTGATGAAAAAGTTCAACACCCAATTTTTAGTTTTCAAAAATTTATTTATTTAATATATATAATAAATAAATCAAGTTTATTCCATTTTATTTATAAAAATCTATAAAAATATCAAAACGATCTTATTAATTTCCACAAAAATTATTCTAAGTTTTCATAACAATAAAATTTTCTAAAATGATTTTTATTTCAGAAAAATCATTCATTTAATATTTTTAATCATTTTTTGTTAGATTTAATCATAATTAAATCATAATAAATTCAATTTTTATTATTTTTGCACCAAAATTTTATACAATTTATTTTTAAATATCTAGAACAGAAATATGATTTTTAAAATAATAATTCTTTAATTTTAGTATTTTTGAATATTAAAGTTAAATTTTGGCAATTTGTAATAAATAGATTTAAAAATCTATTTTAAAGAAAATAATTTTATAAAAATTATTTTTATACTTTAAACACATTCTTGTGACTATCTTAGATTTAAAACTTATAAAAAGATTTTTGGTTATTTATTTACTAAATTTCTCTCAATTGGCGAATATTTTTAATATTAATCAAACGAGCAATTATCCCCAATTCGAAGCCCTAGAAACTTATAGATTTGTAGACTTGATAGACTTAGACATATTTATTACCTCATTATAGGGTGATACTTGATACATTTGGGCAACACAATTATCCAAATTTCTCAACAGATATAACATTTTACCAAGGTGAGTTTTACATAGCCCCTTTTCTATTTATCACCATTTTTGGGGTGAAACATGTTATAACATCATTTATGCAATTCAATCATCAATGTGTCTATGTGTTTTCTATGTTGCATTATGTCTTGAGCATGATTAGAGTAAGCACCATTCTAGCATAATCATTAACTCCGTACAAGCCGGCGGTATACATTGATAGATCTATTGGACTGACAATCCCACCCGGATACGTGCCTCCTACAAAGGTAGCGTGGGTGTTTGTTATCGTATAACATATTCAAGTGGACCATGAGCGTATGGGGTGTATCATATTATAACAGTCATCAGGGTTGGTTATGCACTCGATTTATTTCTAGTATGTTCTCACATATGGACTAGATTGACATGACACATGAATTGCACAACATTTTTATTCAATTATCAAAAACCTATGTAATTCTCACCAACTTTTGTTGACCCAAAATATTTTCAAATTAACATGTTTCAGGTTCTATTTGCTTGAAGATTTGAATTGATGCTTGAAGATATGTGTATAGTTTTATTCAATTTGATGTACAAATCCTAGAACAATTGTATGTAATTCATTTAAATCATTTAATGGAATTTATTATTCACCATGAGCTACTGAACAATCATCAATACGTGGCACCCCGATGTTTCCGCCATCGGTTGGGGTGTTACAGATTGGTATCAGAGCCATGGTTATAGGGAATTAGGTTATTAGAAAAATAATCTAGTCTATAACCATAGGATTTAACCAGTACTTGCTTCTTTTACTTGCTATTCTCTATCTCCCTCCTACCTCTTATCCCTACTTTCATCCTTACAAGAAGGCTGCTCTCCATCAGTGGATCTACTCTTAGACTAATAGGACTAAATCCTCAGGTTTAACCTGAACCACCTTGAGATCTCGTCGAAGTTCTAGATTTTAATAACGAACACGTGCAATCTGGAAGGGTGAACGCCTGTATTCTGAGTCTTCTGTCTAGGCTGGCATTGCGTATATATCCCAATCAGACGAGGGACCCGGATGCCTACCTGGGAATTCTCGGGATGAGTGTTCACTTATATGCTAAAGCATGTCTTCATATGTTATTAGAATCTAGAATCTTTGATAAGTCAACGTTTTCGCTTATTCGTTTTAATTAATGAATAAATGATTACATTCCTTATATTACCTCATACACTTCATGCCTCATTAAAAACTTCATTGTGTCCCTTACAGATCATGTCTCCACGTCGCAGCACTCTCCTTAACAATGGTGACAATCAAGATGAAGTGAATAGCAACGACCACAACACTAACCACATTAATGGGAGTGATGCCCAACTAGCTGCGATTATTTCCCAACAATTGGCGCCACAAATCACAACTCTGGTTTCTAACTTGTTGACTCAAGATATCCAAATGGATGGGAATGGCATTGGAAATGGCGTTGGAAATCACGAAAGGAACAGGACCTTAGTTCGGAAAGGCAAGAAAACAAGTATTGTGGCCGCGGTGACTACCAAGAATCGGAAACGTAAGACCAGGGATCCTGACGTAAACCTCACTACCCAAGTTTCTAACAAGAAGCCTTATACGAGAAACTTTCCATTGTGTAACACATGCAATCGACATCATCCCACTGTTTCAGCGTGTCGCTTGTGCACCAATTGTGGTAGGTATGGTCATCTGGTCAACACATGTCGCGAGACCCCAAACCCTAATCAACCCAACAACCCTGCTACTTTGGAGGAAGCAAAGCGGTTGGCTGCCACCTTAACAGACGATCATGTAAAGGCAGGAACCCTGACCCGGAAAGGGGAGAAGAAAACTGTTGCAAAGGATACTCCCCAACCTGCCGTTAAAATCAAAACTGAGGCCTCGACCAACGGAAAGCGCAAGGCCAGGAATTTTGCAAAAGACACCACTACCCCACCCAACAAGAAACAATACCGCGGGAAGCTACCTAAGTGTGACACCTGCCAGTATCACCACCCAACCCAAGTGCCCTGCCGTCAGTGTACCAATTTGTCAAAGGTATGGGCATCTTGCGGATGCTTGCCGAATCCCTGCTACAAATACCCTTGCTGCTCCAAATAACCCACTTGAGACCCTCCAGCTACTTAACAGCAAACTCTACCATCTGAATGATGACTATTTTCCCTTTAATTCCATGTATTGACATTTTATTTTCAAGTAATAAAATTCAAGTATTATCATAACATCTGTGTGCATGCTTGTTTGAATATGAACTGATTGCTATATCTATGATCATACTTGCTTACTTGTACAACAGTTAGTTGACTACCAAACAACCTACTTAACGATTGGTAGTGGTCATCATGTCTTTCCAACAGTCGGGAGAGGCCCTACCACCTACTCAACGACTGGTGGAGACTATCAGACCTGCTCAACAATCGATAGAGTCATAAAAGGACGCAAAACCCTAATGTAAGGTAAATTGGTAATTACGGTCCGGAAAGTAATCATGAATTTACAGGTACATTAAGGTAGTGTGAAATTTTATCAAGGTTTCCAGTAGTTGACCAATTGTAAACCTAGTGTTTCTCTTAACTTCGGGACGAAGTTCCTAAAAGTAGGGGAGACTGTAACATCGCCAAATTTTCAAAATTATAAAACGTATATTATTTACATAATGTGCCTAAGTTTTATTTCACGACCACACAACTTATATATATATATGTATATATAATAATAATAATAATAATAATAATAATAATTCAGTTTTATAAAAAAATATATATATATATACTACAACATGGGACCAAATCTAATTCAAGCCCAAACCCAAACCACCCTTTCCCTTTCCTTATTAAATCGGAGCTGGGCCTGCTGAGCCCAAGCACTACAAGAAAATGAAGCTATTGCAGCACCACTAAAATGTTACATTAGGCCTTGAAAAAGTTACAATATGTATAATGCAACCTTTTATTGGGGGCTGCATCAGAAGCAGTTACCTTAGACCTAATGCAACCCTTTGTAGGCTTAATGCAACTATTTTTTATAGTGTTACATTTGCTACTCTAATGCAACTTTTTTAGTATGCAACTTTTTTATATTCTAATGCAACTTTTATAATACTCAAATGTAACTTTTATAATACTCAAATGCAACATTGGTTACAAAAGTGTAACCTTTTCTACACCTAAATGCAACCTTTATTATATTTTAACTACAAATATGCAACATTTTTCTAGTCTTATTGCAACCTTTACTATTTTTATTATAGAAAAAGTGTAACCTTTTTTTTTAATAAATGCAACTTTTTTATAAATTTTAATTACAACAAATGCAACACTTTTACACCAAAATACAACTTTGTAACATAAATCCAATTACAAATAATTAAATTATGCATTAAATCACGATTATGCAAAAACAATAAGAACACAAATATCATCATAATCAAATTATTTACTTAAAAATACTTGTCCATACTTAAATAACAATAAAGTGTCAATTACAATACTAAAGAGAAATATAAACCTTCTAGTCATCTTGATCTTCAAGTTGTCAATAATATCTTTTCGAATAACTTCAAGTTCGGCTTTTTTTCTTTCATGGTCCACTTCAAGCTCGGCTTTTTTCCTTTGATGATCCTCTTCGATCTCTTTGCGCAATTATAGCAACTGGTTTTCTTAACTTCAACGTTTGCTTTAAAAGATTCTATCATCTCTTCTGGAACCATGTATGACGTGCAAACACCATCCACTTTTTTATCAATGTATTTGTAACACCTCTACCATAATACACGCCCTTCCGTCCTTTTACGTGTACGTTCAAACAATTGTGTTAAAGTAGGTAATTGTTGGCTTGGGTCGGCATTTTTCTGTATTCATAATAAAATAAATATAAGGAAACAAAAACATTAGTGTATTGCACAACAAAAATAATACAAATCATGGGCAAACTAGAAACATATTACCATCTCCTCACAAATCCTAGCAAAACTTTTTGGACCGGCTGTGTGCATATTTTTTTGAGACATGCGTGATTCCCTAGCTCGCAAACAGCGTTGCTGTAAACACATTAATATATACACATCAACTAATATACAACTCTAAATAGCAAATACTATTAATGGAGAAATTGTTGAAGGAAATACTGCCTTATCATTTTCCAAACCATCTAGTTTCATATAATTCATTAATATGTAAAAGAATAAATGAGTAAATTAATATAAAACATAGTTTTAATTAAAATGAACTAGTGTTTATTCCGGGCGCGCGTTGCGAATCTTGTCATTTTTTTGGAAATAATGTTTGAAATGATTCTTCTTGTTGTATCGTCTATACAGTTTTGGTTTCTAAACTCTAAAGGTAGGCTAGGTTTACCATATGCAAAGGCAAAATTCATAAAGGTTATATAGCTATATTTATTCACGTCTACATGTGTTTTGCTCCAACAAAAAGCTACAACACAATTCATATATTATTATTTTAAAAACCCAACTTTACAATCACTACAAGGCACAGATCTCACATATAAACTTCAAGTTTACAATATTTCATATTAGAATTGAAACCTCTAGCTTTAGTTCACAGTTACAAACTTGCAGTTAGACTCAGTAATCAAACATGCTTATTGTGAAATCATATAAAGAAACTTATGATAGGAGAATCAACAATAGTGAACCATGAAGCAGGCGTATAATGTATTAAGGCTAAAATTATAGGAGACATACACTTACAAGGTTTTGGCGAATCGATCAAGCGGTCCAGACATTTTCCGTCAACACACACCATCTCCTCTCTGCAAAGCGTTTAAAACGGCGTTTAATGAGAATGTATCAAACTTGCAAAACAAACCCATTTAATACCCTAACTTCCTTTTATTCAAGTTAGTGGAAAACTGGAAATCATATAATCATATTGTCACAATTTGCCAGCAAGATTGTTGTTATATTCAAGAACCCCACCCAAAAACAACCCTTTAAAATACATACCTTTTAACTCGGAGGTGATGGCAGCGTAGCAGGTACGGCGCATTCCAAGCTACCGGTCATAAACGCTAATCAAGCAGGCCATAGACGGCCAAAAGCCAGCGGTACAGAAGTCGGTTGTCCTCAAATGTGACATGAACACTCATATTTCACACATTTCATATATAACCTGAGAGTTAGATTCATAATCAATGTTGATAAATTAAACCCAAAAGGCCAAATCCCAAATCAGGAACATAGGTGGAACGAAGGTAATACAACATACAATCTTAAGTTCTTGACAAAGCAAGCAGACCAATCGAATTTCAAGAACCAATAAAAAAATACTTACATTAACGTAAACAACAAAAATTTACGAAGCAAAAGGATTCTTGATTTAGGAAAAATGTTTGTTTCAAACAGAGTTGCTCTAATAATTTTAACATGACCACCAACATTAAACCTTGTCATTTTTAGTACAAAGTAAGCTAATTTGTAATCATTTATTTCAGCTTTCAAAACTTTCAGCCATCCTTCGTTCAGTGTTTTTTTTTTTTAACATTTCCCACCTTCATATTATTAAAACTATATTTATTCAAGAAACCTCACCCACTCGATAGTTTCCCTTTTGCACTAAAAGCCAAGGTGAATGACATTAACATTATAATCAGTGGAAGATATGAATTAATTTACTATAAGTCAGTACAAAGAAGAAAATATAATAAGCAAGATATGAATTAATTTGCATTTCTGGTATGAGATGTATTCATACATGGTTTTATCCTTTGTTAAGATCTTTTTTTTTTTAAGCTGAATGCTGGAAACACTTAGGTGTGTGTTGATTCTGTTGCATGGTGAATATTTTTAAGATGGCTAGAAAAACTGATACTGAAATATTTATTGATTATGTATATAAATGATGCCATGTCAGTATTAAATAAAATATAAAGCGAATCTCCTCAATAAAGAAACTTCCACACGTTGAATCATTAGACATTGATAGCATTTAACCTATAAGAAGTAATCAAGTATAGCATACTAAGAAAAGCGAAAGGTATAATGCATACTCGAAAGCGAAAGGTATAATGCATACTCGTTAAAGCAAGCAATAAAGGAGTGTACACCAACTAAAATTAGAATGAACCCAGCAAGAAAAGGGAAAAAAACATACTCAGATTTCATTGATAAACCAATTTGTGCACAACAACGGCATGAAAACGTTACCAACCACATTTCATAATCCATTTCAACACAATATAAAGTGGAAAACCACATACTCATCATGGCTACAATACTAACCATAGAACTGAAACAACCGCATTGTATAAAAAAACAGTTATTTGAACATGTATGACTTTATCCAAAACTGTAAAGCAAATAACCTCAACAGTGAAAGTTAAACAAAAGCCTAAAGCATACAAATGATTAACACAATTATTTTTTATTATTGTTAAGATGGTTAGCTATCCTGCATATTCAATCTTGGCATAAATAAGTTGTACCATTTGGAGGTACGTAGCTTGTGCTAAGTTGTTCTGGCAGATGACCACGTTGGTCGACAGTATATGGGCTTCCACTCTCCAGTCTTCGCTGATACCTAACAATAGGTATTCAAAGGATATATAGTTATATACATATATACACACAGATACATATATAAAGGAACCACTCCATCCAGGTATCTACAAAAGGAACCGCCGTTAAAAAAGCCAGCTTAAAAACGATTATTATGTGCAACTAGAGGTACTAACCTGCACCATTAAAGTACATCTTGGTCCTTGGATCAGCTAATAGATTCCGTTTGTCATTTGGGTTCTTTTGTTGACTTCCAACAAGAACATCTTTGGGGTCAATTTTGGCTCCTTGGCTCCTCTTCTGATAAGCAATTTGCATCTATTTAATCATAAAATACACAAAATATTACTCCTATTGAATCCTTTGCAAAGCGAGGTATTTGTGGAATTAAAATAAATATATTCATTCCATTCTTGAGGTATCAAACCTTATCTATTTTTTTAATTCCAACTTCCCATGACCCATCTACACAAACATGATTCAATTACAAAAATCACTGCACAAATCTCTAACTCACTATAAACACTTACAGATTTATTATTGAACACACATTCAATCATACAAATAATAATAATAATAATAATAATAATAATAATAATAATAATAATAATAATAATAATAATAATAATAATAATAATAATAATAACAATAACAAAAACAATAACAACAACAACAACAACAACAATAATAATAATAATAATAATATAGATGCAGAAATTGAGAACTAACCTTAAGAGAAGAGGAGCAGGGTTGGAGATGAGGTACCGGTGAGACGGGAGACGGTAGAGAATAGGAAGACTGGGTCGGAGACGGGTTGGATATATGTGTTGTGAGCAGGAACGGAACAAGTGAGGGTGAGACGGTTGTGTATATCTGAGATGGAGCCCTAGTATTTGGGGAAGAGCAATTGGGTTTTGGGGGGAATATTAATCGGGTGAAAATGTTAAGCGGGAACTATTTTATACATTTAAATTTTATAAAGTTGGATAAATCAATATATAAATATACGTTTAAAAAAAATAAAAACAATACTTGTATAATATATGATATTATATTCCTACTAAAATATAAAGAGAGAATATTGGTATAAATATAACTTTTGTCAACTAGCATGTAAACGAGCCTAGCTATTCGATATGGATTTGAGAAAAAATAAAAACACTCAAGCTTAAACGAGCTCCGGGCATAAATTAAGCTTGTCTAGCAAACGAGTCCGAGCCCAAACTTCACTTATCAAACTCGAACCAGCTCGCAAGACTAAACGAGCTTATTATCTATATGATTTATTAAAATAAGATAAATATAATTATATAATAATTATTATTTTTATTATTTATAATATTAAGATTAAAAAAATTCATATATATTATACTATATGAGAAAATTATAAAAAATAACTATAAGTAGTATAAGTTATTTAATAAACTAAGCTTGAGCTCTCATAAGTCTAATGAGCTCAAGCTATAGAAACAAAACTTGAACCGAGCCAAACTTGATATTCATAAGTTTAAGAAGGTTGAGCTTCATAAACAAATTAGCGACCGTTTTGCGACCGAAAGTTGGTGGTCGCTAATTTTGGGACCAATTTGAAAGCGGTCACAAATCGGTTGCTAATTTTGTAACCGTTTTTGCCGGTCACAAATTTCGGTTGCAACTGCCCAGTTTTCTAGTAGTGTAATGCAACCCTTTAGAAAAAAAGGTTGCAACATTTAGTAACATTTGCAACCTTTAAATAAAAAGGTTGCAAATTTAGTACTAGTTTGCAACCTTTTATAAAAAAAGTTGCATTAGATCTTTTAATGCAACCTTTATGTTCATCAGAGTTGCATTAGATTCAAATGCAACTTTTTTGAAAAATGTTACTTTTAAAAGGTTACATTAGGCCTATTTTCTAGTAGTGAAGGAACCGGCCCAACCAACAGCCCAGCCCAACTTTCTCATTTGATTTTAAAAAAAAAGAATGAAAACAAGGTTTCAGCCGGGTATCGAACCCAGGCTACTTCCTTTCACACACACACGCTTACACCATCTGCTCCACACACTTGTTTTGATTTAAACCCAACTTTATTTATATTTAACCCGACTTCAATTCTCCCTTTTTCCTTTTCCTTGTTCACGAAACAGCAGCAGAAGCAGAGTATAATAACTTTTTTTAAAACAAACCTTTGATTTAGCAATTAATCATGCATAAATGGTAGGTATCGTGATTTCCGGCCATCTATGACTCGGCAATACGTATAATTACAATCAATTGTTACCCAATTTATCAAATCACGCGTATGAACTTTAAAGCATGGTCAACCTTGCCGAATTAATCATTGATGCATCCACACTATAAATTGGTCATCCCCAAGCCTTCACAACTCGCCAATAATCTCTTCTCTACCTCCAATTCTTCACAATAAACACTCTGTTCTTGATCTCGAATCGCGATTTGACTATGTCGTTGACTGTCCAATTATACCCGATACATAATTGTAAGTTTAAATTTTTCAGTGGGTTTTGATTATCGGCCTTCACACATCATAAACCCTAAGATTAATCAGGTTATTGATGTGTGAATCGCTTGATTGGATAATCTAGGGCTCGTAACTTCTGATTTGGGGATAATGGGATCTGCTACTGTGTGTATTTAATGATTTCGAAATAATATTCAACACCAACTGATCAACAGATCAGTTGGTTGGCCTCCTTTCACAAAGACATGAACCGGCCAGATGGCCAGGTTCGAGTCCCACAAGCACCATCTTTTTTTTAAAGCTTAACTTATATATATATATATATATATATATTCATTTATATATTTAAAATTCATTTTAAAATACCTAAACCCTTTTATAAATTTTACAAAAATTATATTATGTTAATCTGATGAAAAAGTTCAACACCCAATTTTTAGTTTTCAAAAATTTATTTATTTAATATATATAATAAATAAATCAAGTTTATTCCATTTTATTTATAAAAATCTATAAAAATATCAAAAAGATCTTATTAATTTCCACAAAAATTATTCTAAGTTTTCATAACAATAAACTTTTCTGAAATGATTTTTATTTCAGAAAAATCATTCATTTAATATTTTTAATCAATTTTTGTTAGATTTAATCATAATTAAATCATAATAAATTCAATTTTTATTATTTTTGCACCAAAATTTTATACAATTTATTTTTAAATATCTAGAACAGAAATATGATTTTTAAAATAATAATTCTTTAAATTTAGTATTTTTGAATATTAAAGTTAAATTTTGGCAATTTGTAATAAATAGATTTAAAAATCTATTTTAAAGAAAATAATTTTATAAAAATTATTTTTATACTTTAAACACATTCTTGTGACTATCTTAGATTTAAAACTTATAAAAAGATTTTTGGTTATTTATTTACTAAATTTCTCTCAATTGGCGAATATTTTTAATATTAATCAAACGAGCAATTTTCCCCAATTCGAAGCCCTAGAAACTTATAGATTTGTAGACTTGATAGACTTAGACATATTTATTACCTCATTATAGGGTGATACTTGATACATTTGGGCAACACAATTATCCAAATTTCTCAACAGATATAACATTTTACCAAGGTGAGTTTTACATAGCCCCTTTTCTATTTATCACCATTTTTGGGGTGAAACATGTTATAACATCATTTATGCAATTCAATCATCAATGTGTCTATGTGTTTTCTATGTTGCATTATGTCTTGAGCATGATTAGAGTAAGCACCATTCTAGCATAATCATTAACTCCGTACAAGCCGGCGGTATACATTGATAGATCTATTGGACTGACAATCCCACCCGGATACGTGCCTCCTACAAAGGTAGCGTGGGTGTTTGTTATCGTATAACATATTCAAGTGGACCATGAGCGTATGGGGTGTATCATATTATAACAGTCATCAGGGTTGGTTATGCACTCGATTTATTTCTAGTATGTTCTCACATATGGACTAGATTGACATGACACATGAATTGCACAACATTTTTATTCAATTATCAAAAACCTATGTAATTCTCACCAACTTTTGTTGACCCAAAATATTTTCAAATTAACATGTTTCAGGTTCTATTTGCTTGAAGATTTGAATTGATGCTTGAAGATATGTGTATAGTTTTATTCAATTTGATGTACAAATCCTAGAACAATTGTATGTAATTCATTTAAATCATTTAATGGAATTTATTATTCACCATGAGCTACTGAACAATCATCAATACGTGGCACCCCGATGTTTCCGCCATCGGTTGGGGTGTTACAGATTGGTATCAGAGCCATGGTTATAGGGAATTAGGTTATTAGAAAAATAATCTAGTCTATAACCATAGGATTTAACCAGTACTTGCTTCTTTTACTTGCTATTCTCTATCTCCCTCCTACCTCTTATCCCTACTTTCATCCTTACAAGAAGGCTGCTCTCCATCAGTGGATCTACTCTTAGACTAATAGGACTAAATCCTCAGGTTTAACCTGAACCACCTTGAGATCTCGTCGAAGTTCTAGATTTTAATAACGAACACGTGCAATCTGGAAGGGTGAACGCCTGTATTCTGAGTCTTCTGTCTAGGCTGGCATTGCGCATATATCCCAATCAGACGAGGGACCCGGATGCCTACCTGGGAATTCTCGGGATGAGTGTTCACTTATAGGCTAAAGCATGTCTTCATATGTTATTAGAATCTAGAATCTTTGATAAGTCAACGTTTTCGCTTATTCGTTTTAATTAATGAATAAATGATTACATTCCTTATATTACCTCATACACTTCATGCCTCATTAAAAACTTCATTGTGTCCCTTACAGATCATGTCTCCACGTCGCAGCACTCTCCTTAACAATGGTGACAATCAAGATGAAGTGAATAGCAACGACCACAACACTAACCACATTAATGGGAGTGATGCCCAACTAGCTGCGATTATTTCCCAACAATTGGCGCAACAAATCACAACTCTGGTTTCTAACTTGTTGACTCAAGATATCCAAATGGATGGGAATGGCATTGGAAATGGCGTTGGAAATCACGAAAGGAACAGGACCTTAGTTCGGAAAGGCAAGAAAACAAGTATCGTGGCCGCGGTGACTACCAAGAATCGGAAACGTAAGACCAGGGATCCTGACGTAAACCTCACTACCCAAGTTTCTAACAAGAAGCCTTATACGAGAAACTTTCCATTGTGTAACACATGCAATCGACATCATCCCACTGTTTCAGCGTGTCGCTTGTGCACCAATTGTGGTAGGTATGGTCATCTGGTCAACACATGTCGCGAGACCCCAAACCCTAATCAACCCACCAACCCTGCTACTTTGGAGGAAGCAAAGCGGTTGGCTGCCACCTTAACAGACGATCATGTAAAGGCAGGAACCCTGACCCGAAAAGGGGAGAAGAAAACTGTTGCAAAGGATACTCCCCAACCTGCCGTTAAAATCAAAACTGAGGCCTTGACCAACGGAAAGCGCAAGGCCAGGAATTTTGCAAAAGACACCACTACCCCACCCAACAAGACACAATACCGCGGGAAGCTACCTAAGTGTGACACCTGCCAGTATCACCACCCAACCCAAGTGCCCTGCCGTCAGTGTACCAATTGTCAAAGGTATGGGCATCTTGCGGATGCTTGCCGAATCCCTGCTACAAACACCCTTGCTGCTCCAAATAACCCACTTGAGACCCTCCAGCTACTTAACAGCAAACTCCACCATCTGAATGATGACTATTTTCCCTTTAATTCCATGTATTGACATTTTATTTTCAAGTAATAAAATTCAAGTATTATCATAACATCTGTGTGCATGCTTGTTTGAATATGAACTGATTGCTATATCTATGATCATACTTGCTTACTTGTACAACAGTTAGTTGACTACCAAACAACCTACTTAACGATTGGTAGTGGTCATCATGTCTTTCCAACAGTCGGGAGAGGCCCTACCACCTACTCAACGACTGGTGGAGACTATCAGACCTGCTCAACAATCGATAGAGTCATAAAAGGACGCAAAACCCTAATGTAAGGTAAATTGGTAATTACGGTCCGGAACGTAATCATGAATTTACAGGTACATTAAGGTAGTGTGAAATTTTATCAAGGTTTCCAGTAGTTGACCAATTGTAAACCTAGTGTTTCTCTTAACTTCGGGACGAAGTTCCTAAAAGTAGGGGTAGACTGTAACATCGCCAAATTTTCAAAATTATAAAACGTATATTATTTACATAATGTGCCTAAGTTTTATTTCACGACCACACAACTTATATATATATATATGTATATATATAATAATAATAATAATAATAATAATAATAATAATAATAATTCAGTTTTATATATATATATATATATATATATATATATATATATATACTACAACATGGGACCAAATCTAATTCAAGCCCAAACCCAAACCACCCTTTCCCTTTCCTTATTAAATCGGAGCTGGGCCTGCTGAGCCCAAGGAACCGGCCCAACCAACAGCCCAGCCCAACTTTCTCATTTGATTTTAAAAAAAAAAGAATGAAAACAAGGTTTCAGCCGGGTATCGAACCCGGGCTACTTCCTTTCACACACACACGCTTACACCATCTGCTCCACACACTTGTTTTGATTTAAACCCAACTTTATTTATATTTAACCCGACTTCAATTCTCCCTTTTTCCTTTTCCTTGTTCACGAAACAGCAGCAGCAGCAGCAGAGTATAATAACTTTTTTTAAAACAAACCTTTGATTTAGCAATTAATCATGCATAAATGGTAGGTATCGTGATTTCCGGCCATCTATGACTCGACAATACGTATAATTACAATCAATTGTTACCCAATTTATCAAATCACGCGTATGAACTTTAAAGCATGGTCAACCTTGCCGAATTAATCATTGATGCATCCACACTATAAATTGGTCATCCCCAAGCCTTCACAACTCGCCAATAATCTCTTCTCTACCTCCAATTCTTCACAATAAACACTCTGTTCTTGATCTCGAATCGCGATTTGACTATGTCGTTGACTGTCCAATTATACCCGATACATAATTGTAAGTTTAAATTTTTCAGTGGGTTTTGATTATCGGCCTTCACACATCATAAACCCTAAGATTAATCAGGTTATTGATGTGTGAATCGCTTGATTGGATAATCTAGGGCTCGTAACTTCTGATTTGGGGATTATGGGATCTGCTACTGTGTGTATTTAATTATTTCGAAATAATATTCAACACCAACTGATCAACAGATCAGTTGGTTGGCCTCCTTTCATAAAGACATGAACCGGCCAGATGGCCAGGTTCGAGTCCCACAAGCACCATCTTTTTTTTAAAGCTTAACTTATATATATATATATATATATTCATATATATATTTAAAATTCATTTTAAAATACCTAAACCCTTTTATAAATTTTACAAAAATTATATTATGTTAATCTGATGAAAAAGTTCAACACCCAATTTTTAGTTTTCAAAAATTTATTTATTTAATATATATAATAAATAAATCAAGTTTATGCCATTTTATTTATAAAAATCTATAAAAATATCAAAACGATCTTATTAATTTCCACAAAAATTATTCTAAGTTTTCATAACAATAAACTTTTCTGAAATGATTTTTATTTCAGAAAAATCATTCATTTAATATTTTTAATCAATTTTTGTTAGATTTAATCATAATTAAATCATAATAAATTCAATTTTTATTATTTTTGCACCAAAATTTTATACAATTTATTTTTAAATATCTAGAACAGAAATATGATTTTTAAAATAATAATTCTTTAAATTTAGTATTTTTGAATATTAAAGTTAAATTTTGGCAATTTGTAATAAATAGATTTAAAAATCTATTTTAAAGAAAATAATTTTATAAAAATTATTTTTATACTTTAAACACATTCTTGTGACTATCTTAGATTTAAAACTTATAAAAAGATTTTTGGTTATTTATTTACTAAATTTCTCTCAATTGGCGAATATTTTTAATATTAATCAAACGAGCAATTTTCCCCAATTCGAAGCCCTAGAAACTTATAGATTTGTAGACTTGATAGACTTAGACATATTTATTACCTCATTATAGGGTGATACTTGATACATTTGGGCAACACAATTATCCAAATTTCTCAACAGATATAACATTTTACCAAGGTGAGTTTTACATAGCCCCTTTTCTATTTATCACCATTTTTGGGGTGAAACATGTTATAACATCATTTATGCAATTCAATCATCAATGTGTCTATGTGTTTTCTATGTTGCATTATGTCTTGAGCATGATTAGAGTAAGCACCATTCTAGCATAATCATTAACTCCGTACAAGCCGGCGGTATACATTGATAGATCTATTGGACTGACAATCCCACCCGGATACGTGCCTCCTACAAAGGTAGCGTGGGTGTTTGTTATCGTATAACATATTCAAGTGGACCATGAGCGTATGGGGTGTATCATATTATAACAGTCATCAGGGTTGGTTATGCACTCGATTTATTTCTAGTATGTTCTCACATATGGACTAGATTGACATGACACATGAATTGCACAACATTTTTATTCAATTATCAAAAACCTATGTAATTCTCACCAACTTTTGTTGACCCAAAATATTTTCAAATTAACATGTTTCAGGTTCTATTTGCTTGAAGATTTGAATTGATGCTTGAAGATATGTGTATAGTTTTATTCAATTTGATGTACAAATCCTAGAACAATTGTATGTAATTCATTTAAATCATTTAATGGAATTTATTATTCACCATGAGCTACTGAACAATCATCAATACGTGGCACCCCGATGTTTCCGCCATCGGTTGGGGTGTTACAGATTGGTATCAGAGCCATGGTTATAGGGAATTAGGTTATTAGAAAAATAATCTAGTCTATAACCATAGGATTTAACCAGTACTTGCTTCTTTTACTTGCTATTCTCTATCTCCCTCCTACCTCTTATCCCTACTTTCATCCTTACAAGAAGGCTGCTTTCCATCAGTGGATCTACTCTTAGACTAATAGGACTAAATCCTCAGGTTTAACCTGAACCACCTTGAGATCTCGTCGAAGTTCTAGATTTTAATAACGAACACGTGCAATCTGGAAGGGTGAACGCCTGTATTCTGAGTCTTCTGTCTAGGCTGGCATTGCGCATATATCCCAATCAGACGAGGGACCCGGATGCCTACCTGGGAATTCTCGGGATGAGTGTTCACTTATAGGCTAAAGCATGTCTTCATATGTTATTAGAATCTAGAATCTTTGATAAGTCAACGTTTTCGCTTTTTCGTTTTAATTAATGAATAAATGATTACATTCCTTATATTACCTCATACAATTCATGCCTCATTAAAAACTTCATTGTGTCCCTTACAGATCATGTCTCCACGTCGCAGCACTCTCCTTAACAATGGTGACAATCAAGATGAAGTGAATAGCAACGACCACAACACTAACCACATTAATGGGAGTGATGCCCAACTAGCTGCGATTATTTCCCAACAATTGGCGCAACAAATCACAACTCTGGTTTCTAACTTGTTGACTCAAGATATCCAAATGAATGGGAATGGCATTGGAAATGGCGTTGGAAATCACGAAAGGAACAGGACCTTAGTTCGGAAAAGCAAGAAAACAAGTATCGTGGCCCCGGTGACTACCAAGAATCGGAAACGTAAGACCAGGGATCCTGACGTAAACCTCACTACCCAAGTTTCTAACAAGAAGCCTTATACGAGAAACTTTCCATTGTGTAACACATGCAATCGACATCATCCCACTGTTTCAGCGTGTCGCTTGTGCACCAATTGTGGTAGGTATGGTCATCTGGTCAACACATGTCGCAAGACCCCAAACCCTAATCAACCCACCAACCCTGCTACTTTGGAGGAAGCAAAGCGGTTGGCTGCCACCTTAACAGACGATCATGTAAAGGCAGGAACCCTGACCCGGAAAGGGGAGAAGAAAACTGTTGCAAAGGATACTCCCCAACCTGCCGTTAAAATCAAAACTAAGGCCTCGACCAACGGAAAGCGCAAGGCCAGGAATTTTGCAAAAGACACCACTACCCCACCCAACAAGAAACAATACCGCGGGAAGCTACCTAAGTGTGACACCTGCCAGTATCACCACCCAACCCAAGTGCCCTGCCGTCAGTGTACCAATTGTCAAAGGTATGGGCATCTTGCGGATGCTTGCCGAATCCCTGCTACAAACACCCTTGCTGCTCCAAATAACCCACTTGAGACCCTCCAGCTACTTAACAGCAAACTCCACCATCTGAATGATGACTATTTTCCCTTTAATTCCATGTATTGACATTTTATTTTCAAGTAATAAAATTCAAGTATTATCATAACATCTGTGTGCATGCTTGTTTGAATATGAACTGATTGCTATATCTATGATCATACTTGCTTACTTGTACAACAGTTAGTTGACTACCAAACAACCTACTTAACGATTGGTAGTGGTCATCATGTCTTTCCAACAGTCGGGAGAGGCCCTACCACCTACTCAACGACTGGTGGAGACTATCAGACCTGCTCAACAATCGATAGAGTCATAAAAGGACGCAAAACCCTAATGTAAGGTAAATTGGTAATTACGGTCCGGAACGTAATCATGAATTTACAGGTACATTAAGGTAGTGTGAAATTTTATCAAGGTTTCCAGTAGTTGACCAATTGTAAACCTAGTGTTTCTCTTAACTTCGGGACGAAGTTCCTAAAAGTAGGGGAGACTGTAACATCGCCAAATTTTCAAAATTATAAAACGTATATTATTTACATAATGTGCCTAAGTTTTATTTCACGACCACACAACTTATATATATATATGTATATATATATAATAATAATAATAATAATAATTCAGTTTTATAAAAATATATATATATATATATATATATACTACAACATGGGACCAAATCTAATTCAAGCCCAAACCCAAACCACCCTTTCCCTTTCCTTATTAAATCGGAGCTGGGCCTGCTGAGCCCAAGGAACCGGCCCAACCAACAGCCCAGCCCAACTTTCTCATTTGATTTTTAAAAAAAAAGAATGAAAACAAGGTTTCAGCCGGGTATCGAACCCGGGCTACTTCCTTTCACACACACAAGCTTACACCATCTGCTCCACACACTTGTTTTGATTTAAACCCAACTTTATTTATATTTAACCCGACTTCAATTCTCCCTTTTTCCTTTTCCTTGTTCACGAAACAGCAGCAGCAGCAGCAGAGTGTAATAACTTTTTTTAAAACAAACCTTTGATTTAGCAATTAATCATGCATAAATGGTAGGTATCGTGATTTCCGGCCATCTATGACTCGGCAATACGTATAATTACAATCAATTGTTACCCAATTTATCAAATCACGCGTATGAACTTTAAAGCATGGTCAACCTTGCCGAATTAATCATTGATGCATCCACACTATAAATTGGTCATCCCCAAGCCTTCACAACTCGCCAATAATCTCTTCTCTACCTCCAATTCTTCACAATAAACACTCTGTTCTTGATCTCGAATCGCGATTTGACTATGTCGTTGACTGTCCAATTATACCCGATACATAATTGTAAGTTTAAATTTTTCAGTGGGTTTTGATTATCGGCCTTCACACATCATAAACCCTAAGATTAATCAGGTTATTGATGTGTGAATCGCTTGATTGGATAAAAATATTTTTAATATTTTTAATCAATTTTTGTTAGATTTAATCATAATTAAATCATAATAAATTCAATTTTTATTATTTTTGCACCAAAATTTTATACAATTTATTTTTAAATATCTAGAACAGAAATATGATTTTTAAAATAATAATTCTTTAATTTTAGTATTTTTGAATATTAAAGTTAAATTTTGGCAATTTGTAATAAATAGATTTAAAAATCTATTTTAAAGAAAATAATTTTATAAAAATTATTTTTATACTTTAAACACATTCTTGTGACTATCTTAGATTTAAAACTTATAAAAAGATTTTTGGTTATTTATTTACTAAATTTCTCTCAATTGGCGAATATTTTTAATATTAATCAAACGAGCAATTATCCCCAATTCGAAGCCCTAGAAACTTATAGATTTGTAGACTTGATAGACTTAGACATATTTATTACCTCATTATAGGGTGATACTTGATACATTTGGGCAACACAATTATCCAAATTTCTCAACAGATATAACATTTTACCAAGGTGAGTTTTACATAGCCCATTTTCTATTTATCACCATTTTTGGGGTGAAAAATGTTATAACATCATTTATGCAATTCAATCATCAATGTGTCTATGTGTTTTCTATGTTGCATTATGTCTTGAGCATGATTAGAGTAAGCACCATTCTAGCATAATCATTAACTCCGTACAAGCCGGCGGTATACATTGATAGATCTATTGGACTGACAATCCCACCCGGATACGTGCCTCCTACAAAGGTAGCGTGGGTGTTTGTTATCGTATAACATATTCAAGTGGACCATGAGCGTATGGGGTGTATCATATTATAACAGTCATCAGGGTTGGTTATGCACTCGATTTATTTCTAGTATGTTCTCACATATGGACTAGATTGACATGACACATGAATTGCACAACATTTTTATTCAATTATCAAAAACCTATGTAATTCTCACCAACTTTTGTTGACCCAAAATATTTTCAAATTAACATGTTTCAGGTTCTATTTGCTTGAAGATTTGAATTGATGCTTGAAGATATGTGTATAGTTTTATTCAATTTGATGTACAAATCCTAGAACAATTGTATGTAATTCATTTAAATAATTTAATGGAATTTATTATTCACCATGAGCTACTGAACAATCATCAATACGTGGCACCCCGATGTTTCCGCCATCGGTTGGGGTGTTACAGTGGCATCATAAAGGGGGCTCCTGCACCCATAGTGAACGGTGCAGGTGGTGGTATGGTGAGCATCTCGGGTAGGGGTGGTAGTATGGGGAAGGTGGTGATAGGTAGTGTCATGGGTGCTGATGAGGGGACTATGAGCTCGGCTAGTGGGACCATGAGGGGCTGTGTGACAGCGACCCACTCAGGAGCGGATATCACGGCGGTAGGGGTGGTGGGGCTAGCAGTGGCGTGAGCTGCCAAGCCTGCTCAGTGCAGCACAGAGCTACGGGCTGAGCTACCCTCGAGGATATGCCCAGCAGAGGCTGGCCCATCCTGTGGTACGGGCTCTGGTAAGGCGAGTAGGGCAGCCGGTGCAGTGGTGGCGTGCTCTATCATCGGAGCAACGTGCTCCTCCAGGTCTGCCGGTGGAATCGGTACAGCAATGTGCTCCACCGATGCAGTCGACTCGTCGTCGGAGTCGTCCGAGATCCACCCGTTGTGTCCTCGGGCAACGGGTACAAGCCTCGTGCCCGGGGGAACGGGGATGTGTGGGGTGGGTAGTGGCTCACGATCGACGTGGGCATGTCGATCGAATGGAGACTCCACGGTCTCCGACTGGGTGGGGACGGGTCTCGACGGACCTGCACAGCCTACAGGGAAATCCCTGACGGCTCGGATGGGGTGTGCTGGCAGTGGTGCGGTCTGGAAGGGCACTAGGGGCAAGTCAGCCTGTGGTGCCTCGGCCATCGGTAGATTGGCCACGGCGGCCATGTCGCCTCCAGCGGGGGCCCATGCGGGGTCCTCACTGGGGTCGGTCTCGTCGGAGCTGTCTCCGTCTGCGCCTCCAACGGCGGCGTCAACCTCCATGTCATCGTCCTCGGGATCGAGTACTACAACCTCGATCGGTGGGGGCGGCAAGATCTGTATGCTACTGTCGTAGCTCGGCGCGGCGCTCTCAGCGTTCGACATCCCTGGCAAAAGAACCGTACTAACGTTTATGTATTATTCATTAGATAGTCAAGTATACATTTACAGTAATCTTCCTAATTTCTAATATTGAAATAACACGTATCGTTACCCATGGCTAGCTTGGTCGGAATCTCTTCATACCCAATGTTCGTTGGAAAATTAGTTTATTGCGTTTTGCGTTTACTTTGAAAGCTTATCTTTTTGAACCAAATCCGGTTATAGTTTAGATTTTTTTAAAAAAATGCTAATTCGCTATAACCTTGGCTCTGATACCACTTTCTGTCACACCTTGCCTATGGCGGAAACACGTGGCGCGACGGTTCAAGAGGATTAAGCCAAGATTAGTGCAAACCACAAGTAATTAAAGAAACGGGTCAATTATTCAAGCGTCGAAAATCATGTTGATTATTCATACATAATTGAAAATTGTTTTTAAGACAAATAAGGAGGCTCCTCAACTATATCCCGGTTTCCTTGGGATAGAGTGACGAGACCTCTTCAAAACATCCAACGCCCAGTTTAGAGATTCCCCCGACCCTGCTTGCCATGTCGTCCTTCATCTATCAATTACCTGAAAGATATGTTTAAAAATTCGTCAATATATAAATATTGGTGAGTTCACAGGTTTTAGTTTAAATAAACTTTATCTCATGGGAATTTCCTTGTTATGACAATTTATAGGAGTTGCAAGTTCCCACAATTCTACTTGAGCCTATAACCAAACCAAGACAAATAATAATGCCCCGCCCCAAGTCGTTACTCGGTATTCCTACGACTTGATTTCAGAATACGTGCACCCCAGGCATACGTCGATGCATAATCGACGCTATCGATTAGGGGTGGGCCTTGTCAGGCACCAATAGTACTATCCAAATATTCCTTCGGTTTCACTTTCCTGAATTAATGATTATAGTAGAGAGGTATCAACCCCGAGTGGCGATCACAACTCAAGTATCCAACCCGTCAAACAATTCCCAACATATCTTTCCCCCGTAAAAACGTTAAATAGTTTAGAAATGGGGCCGTGAGACTCACCTGAAACTGTGCTCGGCTCAAAGAAGAGAATAGCAAATTTTGCGGTCTCGCACCTACAAACGTCCTAGACGTATAAGCCACTACACCTATAGTGTATGTGCCTTGGCAAGTTGTACACCCAACTCCCCGACCACGTATTATCCAAATTCCCGTTTAATTAGTCTCGTATCCTAGGTTTATTGGCGATGGATTACCCTTTTCTTACAAGTCATATATTATTCTTGTCAATACTCTTTGTAACTTGTATACTATTATTCTCGACACGACTCTACCCAACGTATAATTATTTTCCCATTTAAATAATTATACTTAGGATCGTTTCGCTCGATATAATATGGTTTCTTATTACTCGATCCGACTTACTTTGCCACATATTTATTTTTCCCATTTAAATAAATATGCTAAGTTCTTGTCGTTTCGTAATATATTCTTAACGCCCGACTCGACTCACCATGCCGTACATGTATTTTCCCATTTAAATAAATATACTAGGATCTTGTCGGTATTCACACGTTCGTAGACATACTTCACCCACTCGTCTCGGTTTTCCTTCTCGCATATCTACTTTCCCATTCAAATAGATATACTAGTATTTCGTCGAAACGAGCATGTGTACATATATCAATGCGTGAATTTTAGCGTTTTTAATTCATTACGTTATGTTTTCTCCCACGAATATTCTTTCTACACCTAGGAAAGTGTTACACAAGTTTCACCCTTGTTATATATATATTTTATTTCTTAAAATATATATATATTTTCATCTTGCCGCAATGGCATTCCTTTCTCATTCGTCCGCTTAGTCGTTATTGTTAGTTCATGTGACTAAGTCCGTTAGTTAGCTTTTTCCACATTTTCTTCCCATATGCGCTCTATGGAAATATTTTTCGTACTTCCAATTCCGAACACATATTACTTGGAAAAATATTCTTTTGTATTTTTAGCTCAACTTGTTAACTTGTAACCCAAAAATGTTTCCGATACTTTTATATTCCCATTTATATAAAAGTATCCATTTTTGTACAAGTCTTCCCAAGTCTTTACTAATATTTTATAAAACCTTTATTTTTATAAAATCCTTATGTTAACTTAGCCTCCGATTTTTATAAAACTTCTATTTTTATAAAAATACCTCTTTAAATATATACATAAGTAAATTTCTCATGTTTATCAAAATTATACTTAGAAAAAAACTATTATTTACGTTTTTGACACCGAACTTTCCGCGAACACATTTTTGGACCAAAGTTTCTAAAATACATATTTTAGTCCCTCAACTTTCTAAGTTACAATATTAGTCCCTTAACTTATACTTGTTGCATTTTTCATCTCATCTTTCAAGGTTAGCATTTTTCCTTCCAATTTAGTGGACTTTGAAGAATCATATTTTTCATGTTTGGTTATCTTTACACCATTTCATTTTTTAATAGTCTTGTATTCCATTATTAATGCTATTAACATGTGGGTTTCATGTTTTTATCCAATCTATCAAATTTTCACTCATCCAAGTGAGTAGACTTTGAACATGCAACTTTTTCATTCATGATCATCTAACACATTTTAATATATTTTTGACATTAACTAGTCATCTTATGATGATTAAAATCATCTTTTATCATATTCAAGTCCTTTTCACAAATCATGTTCCAATCATTATCCAACTCAAGTGTATGTTCATATTTTTACATTTTCTTAAAATATCATATTATTATTATTTCATTTTCATCTTGTGAGATACATTAACTTTTATATTTCAAAACTACCTTCTACCCATCAATGTACAACTTGCTCATAGAAGCACATAATATGAACATTAACAAACAAAACAAGGTTAAAACTTACTACTAGCTCAAGGCTAGGGAAGACAAGAACCTTGGATTGGATGGGGTTTAGTGTGTTCTTCCAAAGGGTTAAGCTCCAAGCTCTTGAAACACACAATGGGGTTTTGAAGGTTAATGATCTAGAGGTGATTTGGTAGTGTAAAAATTGTAAGAAGAATGTATGTAGAGGGGTGTAAGGCTACGGCCACAAGAGGAGAAGAAGAAGTTTTTTGGATTTTGATTCAAGTATTCTCTCAAGTTGCTTATAACACTCTCTTTCAAATCTTCCCAAGATCACCCAATATCTTGCCTTGGATTATGGAAGATTAAGAGATTATGCAAGATCACAAAAAAAATCTATGGAGATTATAAGAGGGTGTTTTGGCCGTGAGTTTTGAGAGAGAGAGTGGAGAGGATTTGGTGAATTCTAATGCCCAATACCATTCCATGCAAGCTTATGATTAATATCATTTCTAATGATTTATTTAGATAACACAAGTAACCTCCCACTTGAGTGGGCCATAGGCCGGCCCCAAGGGGTGTTTTGGTGGGGTCCACTTTGCTAAATAATCCCCATTATTAGTTATGTTTAATCCCCTTTCGTTCGGGTACCGTCCGGGTATTTTTCGAGTTTTTATCGCGCGTCCTCCGGATATTAAAAATACTTTAATATTTCTTAAACAAAGTCCAGTTTAATCACTGATAAATTATTTTGGCTCTTGCCGGGTGAAATTATGAGTTATGCGCGTATCGGGTGCGGTACGCGCACTTTATTCGTTACCGGGAGATTTGTATGACAAGTTTTTACGTACGGCTTTGGGGTTCCAAAACTCATTATATTTTGTGAAATTATCTTTTATTTTATATTCTGGGTGTCCGGGGTTCGTTTCACTTATTTAATTTTTACCGGGTAATCGACAGTGTCCATACCGGATAGATTTGCTTGCACATGATCCTATCATGTTTTGTTATTAAACTTATGCATTCCTATGCATTATTTGGGAATTGCTATCTTTCTAAGGCCTCAGTTAAATAATCAACACATAATTACGTTTAATTACGTTAATCGCGTATAGTTAATTTGTACGGAATTACCTTAATTTTGCCGGTTGTTACATTCTCCCCCCGTTAAGAGAATTCCGTCCCGGAATTCACTTCGAGTTCTCCGGTATAGGGGTCTTCTCGAATAGGGCGGGATATTTTTGCTTCCCGCGCTTCCCAAAGCGCGTGACACCCTTCCAAGGTGACACCTTTAGTAGGACCCTGTCTCCCACTTGAAATTCCAAAGGCTTTCGCCTCATATCTGCGTAGCTTTTCTGCCGGTCACGTGCCGCTTTGAGACGTTCTTTTATCAAAAAGACCTTATCCGTCGTCTCTTGAACAATTTCAGGCCCGGTAAGTTGCTTTTCTCCAACTTCGGCCCAACATAGAGGAGATCTACACTTGCGTCAATATAGAGCTTCAAAAGGTGCAGCTTGAATGCTCGTGTGGTAACTGTTGTTATACGAAAACTCCACCAGTGGCAAGTGTGTATCCCAATTACCGCTGAAATCGATTGCGCATGCCCGTAACATATCTTCCAACGTCTGGATGGTTCGTTCACTTTGACCATCGGTTTGGGGATGATATGCGGTACTCATGTCAAGGCGAGTACCGAGGGCTTCATTCAAACTTTCCCAAAATCTTGAGGTGAAACGGCTATCTCGATCGGAGATGATGGAAATAGGTACACCATGCTTAGACACTACTTCCTTAATGTACAAACGGGTCAGTTTCTCCAACTTATCCGTTTCGCGAATCGGGAGGAAGTGTGCAGATTTTGTCAATCGATCAACGATTACCTAGATCATGTCATGGCCGCTTGTTGTCTTGGGTAACTTGGTAATGAAATCCATGGAGATCTGCTCCCATTTCCATTCCGGTATTTCCGGTTGCTGGAGCAAGCCGGATAGTCTCTGATGCTCGGCTTTGACCTACGCGCAAGTCAAGCATCGCGCAACATATGCCGCTATATCTCTCTTGAAATTTGGCCACCAATAAAGTTCTTTCAAATCGTGAAACATCTTGTCTGCACCAGGGTGAACTGAATATCGAGAGCTGTGAGCTTTGGCCAATACTAGTTCACGCAATCCACCATACACTGGTACCCAAATTCTATTCATGAAATACAAGGTTTGATCCGCCTTTGGCTCCAGTGAATCAACCATCCTCCGCAATCTTTCACCTTTGACATTCTCAGGTTTAAGAGCGTTGATTTGAGCTTCACGAATCCGGTCAGTCAGGTTCGTGTGGATAGTTAGACCCAAAGCTCGAACACGCAATGGTTTAACCCGTTCCTTGCGACTTAAGGCGTCAGCTACAACGTTCGCTTTCCCGGGATGGTACTTTATCTCACAATCGTAATCGTTCAATAATTCGACCCATCGCCGTTGTCGCATGTTCAATTCCTTCTGATCAAAGATGTGCTGCAAACTTTTATGATCGGTGAAGATTGTACACTTGGTTCCATATAAATAATGTCTCCATATCTTGAGCGCGAATACCACGGCTCCCAATTCTAAATCGTGTGTAGTGTAATTCTTTTAATGGATTTTTAGTTGTCTGGAAGCATACGCTATGACCTTTTCTCGTTGCATCAATACGCAACCCAATCCCTGGTGAGAGGCGTCACAATAAACCACAAAGTCTTCCGTACCATCGGGGAGTGATAGTATCGGGGCGCCACATAACTTATCTTTTAGCAATTGAAACGCCGCTTCTTGCTTTTCCGTCCATTCGAACTTCTTATCCTTTTGGGTTAGCATGGTTAAAGACTGTGCTATCTTAGAAAAGTTCTCGATGAACCTTCTGTAGTAACCCGCAAGGCCAAGAAATTGTCGTACTTCAGTAGGAGTTCTAGGGGCGTCCCAATTTTTAATTGCTTCGATCTTGGCGGGATCGACATGTATACCCTTTTCATTCACTACGTGGCCTAGGAAGTGAACCTCTCGAATCCAAAAGTCACACTTTGAAAATTTAGCATAGAGCTTTTCTTTGCGTAGCACCTCAAGGATTAACCGAAGGTGATCCTCATGTTCTTCCTTAGTGCGTGAATAGATCAAAATGTCATCAATAAAGACAATGACAAATTTGTCCAAGTATGGCTTACACACGCGATTCATCAAGTCCATGAAAACAGCTGGTGCGTTAGTTAAACCGAACGGCATTACCAAAAATTCATAGTGCCCATAACGAGTCCTGAATGCCGTTTTCGGTACATCCTCTTCTTGGATACGCAACTGGTGATAGCCGGACCTTAGATCAATCTTGGAGTAGAAGCTGGATCCTTGAAGTTGATCAAATAAATCGTCGATCTAGGGAAGAGGATAGCGATTCTTAATGGTTAACTTGTTCAGTTCCCGATAGTCAATGCACATTCGAAAAGTGCCATCCTTCTTCTTTACAAATAAGACGGGAGCTCCCCAGGG
Source organism: Ambrosia trifida (assembly GCA_028751855.1). Lineage (NCBI taxonomy): Eukaryota > Viridiplantae > Streptophyta > Magnoliopsida > Asterales > Asteraceae > Ambrosia > Ambrosia trifida. The sequence goes on along the minus strand of CM054124.1, from coordinate 103,595,037 downwards.
TGAGAAGCTTGGTCTTATGAAACCTTTGTCCAACAACTCTTGCAGTTGACCAGATAGTTCCTGCATCTCGGATGGAGCTAAGCGATATGGCGATCGCGCTACGGGTGCAGCTCCAGGAACAAGGTCGATGCGGAACTCGACTTGTCGAGGTGGTGGCAATCCCGGCAAATCTTCTGGGAACACATCTGGAAAATCTCTGGCTATCGGAATGTCTTCTAACATCCGCTCGTCGGCCTTCTTATCTACCACGTGCGCCAAGAATGCAACAACACCTTTCCTTAAACACTTTCGGGCCTTCATGCTGGTAATAATTCTTAACGGCGTCCCACGCCTTTCCCCTTGGATCGATAGGGTTTCACCGCTCGCGAGGGGAACCTGAATTACCTTTTCGTTGCAAAAAACGACGGCGCGGTGTGCGGATAACCAATCCATGCCAACGACTATGTCAAAACTACCCAGTACAACCGGTAATAGATCAATGCCAAACTCATGACCACAGAGATCTAACTTACAACCTTTCACTACTTCTCGAGTTTCTATAGTCTTACCGTTAGCCAGTTCTATAGAGTAAGGTGTATCTAGCTTACTAGTTTTTAGCCCAAGTAATCTTTTAAATTCGACAGATACGAAGCTAAAATCGGCGCCAGTATCAAACATTACAGAAGCATAATGACCATTAAGAGGGAACGTACCAGTGACCACGTTAGGGTCTTGTCGTGCATCACCGGCACCGATCACGAATGCCCGCCCACGGGCTTGGTTGTTGAGCTTAGGACAATCCCTCTTCCAATGATCGAGCGATCCACATGCGAAGCAGGGCCTCGCTCCTCCGTTCTTTGGTGTCCCTGACCTGCAGTCTTCTGTCTTGTGCCCAGAACGGCGGCACTTACCGCAGATCACCTCATTCTTTCCTTGGTAACCTTGTTTCCCATTGTTTCCACGTCCAGTGGCTACATACCCTTTCCCTTTCTTGCCTGAACTACCCGATGATCCATCCTTTTTCCTTTCATCGCGCTTACGCTTCCCAAACCTCGGCTTATTCCCCTGGTCGCTGGACCTGATTGTTGAACTTGTACCCAGATTTTTACCCTCTACGCTGCTGGACTCAGTAAGCTTCAACCCTGATACTTTCCAGATTAGAGTGCCCATTCAAATGGCGTCTTCAGTGAGGCTCAGAGCGAGGTCGATAGCCTCGCGCATGGTCGTAGGTTTGGAAGCAGTGACCATGCCGCGTATCTGTGGCGCCAACCCGAATAGGTACCTTTCCACCTTTTTGCTTTCCGGGGTAACCAAGCGAGGCACTAACCGGGAGAGATCATGGAATCTGGACGTGTACCCAGTTACGTCCGATCCAACCATGGTGAGGTTCCAGAACTCGGTTTCTAGCTTTTGCACTTCACTCGTCGGGCAGTATTCGGCGATCATCAGTTCTTTCAACTCCAACCATGACAAGGAGTAAGCAGCATCGTCTCCTAGTGATTGTACTTGGTTGTTCCACCATGTTAGTGCTTGATCCAGAAATAGGTTAGTGGAGTACATGACAGCTTGTCGCGGGGTACAGCTGCTGATACGGACCACCGCTTCAATTTTCTTGAACCATTTGACTAGTCCGACAGATCCCTCAGTGCCACTAAAGTTGAGTGGCTTGCAGTCCAGAAAAGCTTTAAACGTGCAGCCACGCTCTCGCGAGGCCGTTTCTGCAATAATAAAATAGCATGTTATTATGGGGTAGGAGTTTCATGAAAACTCCCATTGCATATATTCGTAACCCTCTTACCGGTAGTGGAGGTTTCGCGTCGGTCGCTCCCCGTTCGATCCCGCGATCTTTCAGTGCGGGTGGCATTGTGTTCCGCGAGGGCTCGGGCTACGCGCTCCGAGACTAGGGCTTCAAGCTCCTCGGGTGTTGTGGGTAGTCCTCCATTTCCACTGTTGCTTCGGGTGGCTGGTGCCATTTTTCTTCAATAATAATTATCAAAGGTTAATTTGGCGATCATTCATACAATATCGTCATACATAAGGTATAAATAACAACTCAACACATGAACACAATAATCATCACAATGTCACCACATCATCACACAAATCACAATATATACAGAGTAGGCAATAATAATCATAGACAACCATAACACATATTTTACCATAACAAGATTTTCACTAATTTCAATACCACGAGTACAATGATTTGTTCGCAATAACAAAAACCGAGGATACATTCCTCATACATCGTTCTTTTGAAATACAATAGAAATGTAATGTCATATACCGGCACAATCCCGCTCGGCTAGGCAAAAAAATGCAGATAGGTGCTATAACCCATGCTGTGCTACCATACTACTACTACTACTACCTACGTCTGCAGGTGATCTTCCCAATGTCTCTGAAGTATCTCTACTGTGGTGGCGGCGGCGGGTACTGATACTGGGGGGCGTATATGCTAATGGTCATACTGATCGCCAGAATACGGTCATACAAGAATTGTCGATGTGCGAAATGTGCGTCGCCCGTAATCCCGCAATGCGCGTCCATGCGCAGTAGCTCCTCAGCATAATGCGCCAGTGCATCTCTGGCGTCGATGATCCTGGCCCACATGAGTTGGGCCTGCTGCTCCATCTGGTTCACGGTGTGCTGCACCGTGTCGGTGAGAGTCTGAAAGTCTCTCTCCAAAGAGATCACTGTGGACCATGCCGGTCCGGACAATGGGGCCATCCCGTGGGGCTGTGACGGCCCGGGGATATCAGTGTACGTCGGCTGGGATGGGCCGACTATATCGGGTATCGGTAAGGGTGTGAAGGGTGGGGCAAAGCCCTGTAATCCAGTGAAGAAGTGGGGTGGCATCTGGTATGGGTCTCCTGCACCTAGAGTATACGGTGCAAGTGGTGGCTGTAACATCGCCAAAATTTCAAAATTATAAAACGTATATTATTTACATAATGTGCCTAAGTTTTATTTTACGACCACACAACTTATATATATATATATATATATAATAATAATAATAATAATAATAATTCAGTTTTATAAAAATATATATATATATATATATATATAGGGAAAGGGTAAAATGAAAACACACTTTTCGTAAAAGAACACCGGAAACCATTTATATCCATTGATCTTAGATGATCCAATGGCTAATATTATGCCACATGATTTTTTTGTCCTTTAGTGCCCACTTGTCCACTTGTTGAATAAAGATAAGAATAAAATAATTATCAAGGGTATTATGGTAAAAGCAACATCCCATTCTCTCCTCCTTTTTCCTTTCACATGGGCCCATCTCACCTCCCAATATCCATTTCCTGTTTCTCTCTCCTCAAAACAAAAAATCTGATTTATTTTTATTATTTTTTTTAACAATCAAACCTCCTGATACTTTATTTTTATTTTTTAATTCCTTTCTTTTACAAAAACCCATTTTTTACGCCAGTGTAAAAACCCATCAACATACATCGTTTACAACATTTTACATCGCTGTACCTGTGAATCCACAAAAAAATGCAAGATATTTATAAAATTTGAGATTAATCCACTGTTTTACACCAGTGTAAAACAGATTACATATTGCAATCTAGTTACATCTCTGTTCATTAAAAAACGGAAAAACTTTACAATACCGACTAAAATTACAAATGTAATAATACCTAGTAAGAATCATATCTTTTTACCACAAGATCAAAATGTTTACCCCCAATCGAAGTTGCCGAGTAAAGAATTTGGCTTTGAACTTTAGTAGATCTAGGATGCATTCTTTATGTTTTTCAGTGATCTCATATTCTTTGTTGGCAAAGATCCGAGACCCTTCTCTTACACAAATCTGGAAAAATCAACACCAAAAGACAAACATTGCGCACCAGCTGTCCTCCCTCCCTGAAAAATTAAAATAAAATAAATTGTTACACCAGTGTAATGGCACAAAAAGTTTAACAAAATTGTGATATAATAATCAATGTAAGGAACATAAAATAACACCAGTGTAAAAGAACATAAAAAAACACCAGTGTAAAGAAAATAAAAAACACCAGACTAAGACCCCCCTAAACAAACACAAAACATTAATGTAAACAAAATAAAAAACACCAGTGTAAAAATAACATGTGCAACTCGTTACACATGCCACACTTTACACTGGTGTAGCAGAACCCCCATATAAACCAAAATCTTTTAAACACTTCAAAAACTAAAACTGACAAAAAAAATACAGTATATAAACACTCCAACACACCAGTGTAAAAAAAATACAGTATATAAACACTCCAACACACCAATGTAATAAGTTGATACTAATTTTGACCACTCGAACTTCATTTCTAAAAACCTAATAAGAATCTCATTACATTCCACAACCAAAAATGAACGCTGCCTAAGGTGAATCTTAAATAACAAGACGTATAATACAACAAGGTACACGGGGACTCACGTTTACATCAGTGTAAAAACACACAGTTTCCACACAGTTTTACATTTGTAAAAAGCACGTTGACACTAATGTAAAAAGCACGTTAACACCAAAATTTTAACACCAACTTACTATTATATGCTGCAAAAAAAAAAAAAAAAAAAAAAAACAAATAATCTAAACTTTCTTAAACTTAGCAGGAGAAAACACTCCACCCCCATCATCAATAGAAGGTATGGGATGTTTAAGCTCCACAGTAACCCATCCAACATCTTGACCCTTCATCAAAACAAACAACCAATCATCATTACTCTTAATAATAATAATAATAACGACAACCACCTGAACATCATTCGAAAACCCCCCCAAAACCCAGAACCACCACCATCACCATAAACAACAACCATGTTTAAGCTCCTCGCCACTATCACCTACTACCATCACCATAACCACCACCTCGAAAAAACCCCAAAACCCAGAACCACCACCATAACCACCGCCTTCCCTCACCACAATCAGCACCGTCACCTACTGCCACACCATAACCACCACCTCGAAAAACCCCCAAACGCCCAAAACCACCACCATAATATTCAAAAAATCGAAGCCCCCCAGATCTGTTTCATAATAATAATAAGAATAATAGTAATAATAATAATAATAAAAAAACTATTAACCCCCAGATCTGTTTCATCTTGTTCGAACCACACCTGAAACCCACCACCATCATCATCTTCAACAACCTCTCTCCGTCCCCCTTGTTCGATTCGATGTTGTTTCCTCTCCTAGGCGACCTTCTGTTATTATCATCATCATCGTCTTCGTTGTTATTATTATTATTATTATTATTATTATTTCTTCCCTTGGGCGACCTTCTGTTATTATCATCATCATCGTCTTCGTTATTATTATTATTATTATTATTATTATTATTATTATTATTATTATTATTATTATTATTATTATTTCTTCCCTGGAGAATTGAAAGAGAGAAGTGAGAGAGAGAGTGAATTTGAAATAAGATGAGAGAGAAAGAGATTATATATGTTTGAGAGAGAGAGAGAGAGTAGGGGTGGGTGTGGGGTGGGTTAATTGTATTAATAATATATAATAACCAATTACCATATTACCCTTGCTTAATAAAGACAAAAGAATGATATGTGGCATTATCCTATTGGTTAAGATGAGTTTTCTAGTTCTTTTATGAAGGATGGGTTTTCAATGGAACCTAATCCTATATATATATATATATATATATATACACTACAACATGGGACCAAATCTAATTCAAGCCCACCCTTTCCCTTTCCTTATTAAATCGGAGCTGGGCCTGCTGAGCCCAAGGAACCGGCCCAACCAACAGCCCAACCCAACTTTCTCATTTGATTTTAAAAAAAAAAAAAAAGAATGAAAACAAGGTTTCAGCCGGGTATCGAACCCGGGCTACTTCCTTTCACACACACACGCTTACACCATCTGCTCCACACACTTGTTTTGATTTAAACCCAACTTTATTTATATTTAACCCGACTTCAATTCTCCCTTTTTCCTTTTCCTTGTTCACGAAACAGCAGCAGCAGAGTATAATAACTTTTTTAAAACAAACATTTGATTTAGCAATTAATCATGCATAAATGGTAGGTATCGTGATTTCCGGCCATCTATGACTCGGCAATACGTATAATTACAATCAATTGTTACCCAATTTATCAAATCACGCGTATGAACTTTAAAGCATGGTCAACCTTGCCGAATTAATCATTGATGCATCCACACTATAAATTGGTCATCCCCAAGCCTTCACAACTCGCCAATAATCTCTTCTCTACCTCCAATTCTTCACAATAAACACTCTGTTCTTGATCTCGAATCGCGATTTGACTATGTCGTTGACTGTCCAATTATACCCGATACATAATTGTAAGTTTAAATTTTTCAGTGGGTTTTGATTATCGGCCTTCACACATCATAAACCCTAAGATTAATCAGGTTATTGATGTGTGAATCGCTTGATTGGATAATCTAGGGCTCGTAACTTCTGATTTGGGGATAATGGGATCTGCTACTGTGTGTATTTAATTATTTTGAAATAATATTCAACACCAACTGATCAACAGATCAGTTGGTTGGCCTCCTTTCACAAAGACATGAACCGGCCAGATGGCCAGGTTCGAGTCCCACAAGCACCATCTTTTTTTTTAAAGCTTAACTTATATATATATTCATTTATATATTTAAAATTCATTTTAAAATACCTAAACCCTTTTATAAATTTTACAAAAATTATATTATGTTAATCTGATGAAAAAGTTCAACACCCAATTTTTAGTTTTCAAAAATTTATTTATTTAATATATATAATAAATAAATCAAGTTTATTCCATTTTATTTATAAAAATCTATAAAAATATCAAAACGATCTTATTAATTTCCACAAAAATTATTCTAAGTTTTCATAACAATAAACTTTTCTGAAATGATTTTTATTTCAGAAAAATCATTCATTTAATATTTTTAATCAATTTTTGTTAGATTTAATCATAATTAAATCATAATAAATTCAATTTTTATTATTTTTGCACCAAAATTTTATACAATTTATTTTTAAATATCTAGAACAGAAATATGATTTTTAAAATAATAATTCTTTAATTTTAGTATTTTTGAATATTAAAGTTAAATTTTGGCAATTTGTAATAAATAGATTTAAAAATCTATTTTAAAGAAAATAATTTTATAAAAATTATTTTTATACTTTAAACACATTCTTGTGACTATCTTAGATTTAAAACTTATAAAAAGATTTTTGGTTATTTATTTACTAAATTTCTCTCAATTGGCGAATATTTTTAATATTAATCAAACGAGCAATTATCCCCAATTCGAAGCCCTAGAAACTTATAGATTTGTAGACTTGATAGACTTAGACATATTTATTACCTCATTATAGGGTGATACTTGATACATTTGGGCAACACAATTATCCAAATTTCTCAACAGATATAACATTTTACCAAGGTGAGTTTTACATAGCCCATTTTCTATTTATCACCATTTTTGGGGTGAAAAATGTTATAACATCATTTATGCAATTCAATCATCAATGTGTCTATGTGTTTTCTATGTTGCATTATGTCTTGAACATGATTAGAGTAAGCACCATTCTAGCATAATCATTAACTCCGTACAAGCCGGCGGTATACATTGATAGATCTATTGGACTGACAATCCCACCCGGATACGTGCCTCCTACAAAGGTAGCGTGGGTGTTTGTTATCGTATAACATATTCAAGTGGACCATGAGCGTATGGGGTGTATCATATTATAACAGTCATCAGGGTTGGTTATGCACTCGATTTATTTCTAGTATGTTCTCACATATGGACTAGATTGACATGACACATGAATTGCACAACATTTTTATTCAATTATCAAAAACCTATGTAATTCTCACCAACTTTTGTTGACCCAAAATATTTTCAAATTAACATGTTTCAGGTTCTATTTGCTTGAAGATTTGAATTGATGCTTGAAGATATGTGTATAGTTTTATTCAATTTGATGTACAAATCCTAGAACAATTGTATGTAATTCATTTAAATCATTTAATGGAATTTATTATTCACCATGAGCTACTGAACAATCATCAATACGTGGCACCCCGATGTTTCCGCCATCGGTTGGGGTGTTACAGATTGGTATCAGAGCCATGGTTATAGGGAATTAGGTTATTAGAAAAATAATCTAGTATATAACCATAGGATTTAACCAGTACTTGCTTCTTTTACTTGCTATTCTCTATCTCCCTCCTACCTCTTATCCCTACTTTCATCCTTACAAGAAGGCTGCTCTCCATCAGTGGATCTACTCTTAGACTAATAGGACTAAATCCTCAGGTTTAACCTGAACCACCTTGAGATCTCGTCGAAGTTCTAGATTTTAATAACGAACACGTGCAATCTGGAAGGGTGAACGCCTGTATTCTGAGTCTTCTGTCTAGGCTGGCATTGCGCATATATCCCAATCAGACGAGGGACCCGGATGCCTACCTGGGAATTCTCGGGATGAGTGTTCACTTATATGCTAAAGCATGTCTTCATATGTTATTAGAATCTAGAATCTTTGATAAGTCAACGTTTTCGCTTATTCGTTTTAATTAATGAATAAATGATTACATTCCTTATATTACCTCATACACTTCATGCCTCATTAAAAACTTCATTGTGTCCCTTACAGATCATGTCTCCACGTCACAGCACTCTCCTTAACAATGGTGACAATCAAGATGAAGTGAATAGCAACGACCACAACACTAACCACATTAATGGGAGTGATGCCCAACTAGCTGCGATTATTTCCCAACAATTGGCGCCACAAATCACAACTCTGGTTTCTAACTTGTTGACTCAAGATATCCAAATGGATGGGAATGGCATTGGAAATGGCGTTGGAAATCACGAAAGGAACAGGACCTTAGTTCGGAAAGGCAAGAAAACAAGTATCGTGGCCGCGGTGACTACCAAGAATCGGAAACGTAAGACCAGGGATCCTGACGTAAACCTCACTACCCAAGTTTCTAACAAGAAGCCTTATACGAGAAACTTTCCATTGTGTAACACATGCAATCGACATCATCCCACTGTTTCAGCGTGTCGCTTGTGCACCAATTGTGGTAGGTATGGTCATCTGGTCAACACATGTCGCGAGACCCCAAACCCTAATCAACCCACCAACCCTGCTACTTTGGAGGAAGCAAAGCGGTTGGCTGCCACCTTAACAGACGATCATGTAAAGGCAGGAACCCTGACCCGGAAAGGGGAGAAGAAAACTGTTGCAAAGGATACTCCCCAACCTGCCGTTAAAATCAAAACTGAGGCCTCGACCAACGGAAAGCGCAAGGCCAGGAATTTTGCAAAAGACACCACTACCCCACCCAACAAGAAACAATACCGCGGGAAGCTACCTAAGTGTGACACCTGCCAGTATCACCACCCAACCCAAGTGCCCTGCCGTCAGTGTACCAATTGTCAAAGGTATGGGCATCTTGCGGATGCTTGCCGAATCCCTGCTACAAACACCCTTGCTGCTCCAAATAACCCACTTGAGACCCTCCAGCTACTTAACAGCAAACTCCACCATCTGAATGATGACTATTTTCCCTTTAATTCCATGTATTGACATTTTATTTTCAAGTAATAAAATTCAAGTATTATCATAACATCTGTGTGCATGCTTGTTTGAATATGAACTGATTGCTATATCTATGATCATACTTGCTTACTTGTACAACAGTTAGTTGACTACCAAACAACCTACTTAACGATTGGTAGTGGTCATCATGTCTTTCCAACAGTCGGGAGAGGCCCTACCACCTACACAACGACTGGTGGAGACTATCAGACCTGCTCAACAATCGATAGAGTCATAAAAGGACGCAAAACCCTAATGTAAGGTAAATTGGTAATTACGGTCCGGAACGTAATCATGAATTTACAGGTACATTAAGGTAGTGTGAAATTTTATCAAGGTTTCCAGTAGTTGACCAATTGTAAACCTAGTGTTTCTCTTAACTTCGGGACGAAGTTCCTAAAAGTAGGGGAGACTGTAACATCGCCAAATTTTCAAAATTATAAAACGTATATTATTTACATAATGTGCCTAAGTTTTATTTCACGACCACACAACTTATATATATATATATATATATATGTATATATAATAATAATAATAATTCAGTTTTATAAAAAAATATATATATATATATACTACAACATGGGACCAAATCTAATTCAAGCCCAAACCCAAACCACCCTTTCCCTTTCCTTATTAAATCGGAGCTGGGCCTGCTGAGCCCAAGGAACCGGCCCAACCAACAGCCCAGCCCAACTTTCTCATTTGATTTTAAAAAAAAAAGAATGAAAACAAGGTTTCAGCCGGGTATCGACCCAGGCTACTTCCTTTCACACACACACGCTTACACCATCTGCTCCACACACTTGTTTTGATTTAAACCCAACTTTATTTATATTTAACCCGACTTCAATTCTCCCTTTTTCCTTTTCCTTGTTCACGAAACAGCAGCAGCAGCAGAGTATAATAACTTTTTTTAAAACAAACCTTTGATTTAGCAATTAATCATGCATAAATGGTAGGTATCGTGATTTCCGGCCATCTATGACTCGGCAATACGTATAATTACAATCAATTGTTACCCAATTTATCAAATCACGCGTATGAACTTTAAAGCATGGTCAACCTTGCCGAATTAATCATTGATGCATCCACACTATAAATTGGTCATCCCCAAGCCTTCACAACTCGCCAATAATCTCTTCTCTACCTCCAATTCTTCACAATAAACACTCTGTTCTTGATCTCGAATCGCGATTTGACTATGTCGTTGACTGTCCAATTATACCCGATACATAATTGTAAGTTTAAATTTTTCAGTGGGTTTTGATTATCGGCCTTCACACATCATAAACCCTAAGATTAATCAGGTTATTGATGTGTGAATCGCTTGATTGGATAATCTAGGGCTCGTAACTTCTGATTTGGGGATAATGGGATCTGCTACTGTGTGTATTTAATGATTTCGAAATAATATTCAACACCAACTGATCAACAGATCAGTTGGTTGGCCTCCTTTCACAAAGACATGAACCGGCCAGATGGCCAGGTTCGAGTCCCACAAGCACCATCTTTTTTTTTTAAAGCTTAACTTATATATATATTCATTTATATATTTAAAATTCATTTTAAATACCTAAACCCTTTTATAAATTTTACAAAAATTATATTATGTTAATCTGATGAAAAATTTCAACACCCAATTTTTAGTTTTCAAAAATTTATTTATTTAATATATATAATAAATAAATCAAGTTTATTCCATTTTATTTATAAAAATCTATAAAAATATCAAAACGATCTTATTAATTTCCACAAAAATTATTCTAAGTTTTCATAACAATAAACTTTTCTGAAATGATTTTTATTTCAGAAAAATCATTCATTTAATATTTTTAATCAATTTTTGTTAGATTTAATCATAATTAAATCATAATAAATTCAATTTTTATTATTTTTGCACCAAAATTTTATACAATTTATTTTTAAATATCTAGAACAGAAATATGATTTTTAAAATAATAATTCTTTAATTTTAGTATTTTTGAATATTAAAGTTAAATTTTGGCAATTTGTAATAAATAGATTTAAAAATCTATTTTAAAGAAAATAATTTTATAAAAATTATTTTTATACTTTAAACACATTCTTGTGACTATCTTAGATTTAAAACTTATAAAAAGATTTTTGGTTATTTATTTACTAAATTTCTCTCAATTGGCGAATATTTTTAATATTAATCAAACGAGCAATTATCCCCAATTCGAAGCCCTAGAAACTTATAGATTTGTAGACTTGATAGACTTAGACATATTTATTACCTCATTATAGGGTGATACTTGATACATTTGGGCAACACAATCATCCAAATTTCTCAACAGATATAACATTTTACCAAGGTGAGTTTTACATAGCCCCTTTTCTATTTATCACCATTTTTGGGGTGAAACATGTTATAACATCATTTATGCAATTCAATCATCAATGTGTCTATGTGTTTTCTATGTTGCATTATGTCTTGAGCATGATTAGAGTAAGCACCATTCTAGCATAATCATTAACTCCGTACAAGCCGGCGGTATACATTGATAGATCTATTGGACTGACAATCCCACCCGGATACGTGCCTCCTACAAAGGTAGCGTGGGTGTTTGTTATCGTATAACATATTCAAGTGGACCATGAGCGTATGGGGTGTATCATATTATAACAGTCATCAGGGTTGGTTATGCACTCGATTTATTTCTAGTATGTTCTCACATATGGACTAGATTGACATGACACATGAATTGCACAACATTTTTATTCAATTATCAAAAACCTATGTAATTCTCACCAACTTTTGTTGACCCAAAATATTTTCAAATTAACATGTTTCAGGTTCTATTTACTTGAAGATTTGAATTGATGCTTGAAGATATGTGTATAGTTTTATTCAATTTGATGTACAAATCCTAGAACAATTGTATGTAATTCATTTAAATCATTTAATGGAATTTATTATTCACCATGAGCTACTGAACAATCATCAATACGTGGCACCCCGATGTTTCCGCCATCGGTTGGGGTGTTACAGATTGGTATCAGAGCCATGGTTATAGGGAATTAGGTTATTAGAAAAATAATCTAGTCTATAACCATAGGATTTAACCAGTACTTGCTTCTTTTACTTGCTATTCTCTATCTCCCTCCTACCTCTTATCCCTACTTTCATCCTTACAAGAAGGCTGCTCTCCATCAGTGAATCTACTCTTAGACTAATAGGACTAAATCCTCAGGTTTAACCTGAACCACCTTGAGATCTCGTCGAAGTTCTAGATTTTAATAACGAACACGTGCAATCTGGAAGGGTGAACGCCTGTATTCTGAGTCTTCTGTCTAGGCTGGCATTGCGCATATATCCCAATCAGACGAGGGACCCGGATGCCTACCTGGGAATTCTCGGGATGAGTGTTCACTTATAGGCTAAAGCATGTCTTCATATGTTATTAGAATCTAGAATCTTTGATAAATCAACGTTTTCGCTTATTCGTTTTAATTAATGAATAAATGATTACATTCCTTATATTACCTCATACACTTCATGCCTCATTAAAAACTTCATTGTGTCCCTTACAGATCATGTCTCCACGTCGCAGCACTCTCCTTAACAATGGTGACAATCAAGATTAAGTGAATAGCAACGACCACAACACTAACCACATTAATGGGAGTGATGCCCAACTAGCTGCGAGTATTTCCCAACAATTGGCGCAACAAATCACAACTCTGGTTTCTAACTTGTTGACTCAAGATATCCAAATGGATGGGAATGGCATTGGAAATGGCGTTGGAAATCACGAAAGGAACAGGACCTTAGTTCGGAAAGGCAAGAAAACAAGTATCGTGGCCGCGGTGACTACCAAGAATCGGAAACGTAAGACCAGGGATCCTGACGTAAACCTCACTACCCAAGTTTCTAACAAGAAGCCTTATACGAGAAACTTTCCATTGTGTAACACATGCAATCGACATCATCCCACTGTTTCAGCGTGTCGCTTGTGCACCAATTGTGGTAGGTATGGTCATCTGGTCAACACATGTCGCGAGACCCCAAACCCTAATCAACCCACCAACCCTGCTACTTTGGAGGAAGCAAAGCGGTTGGCTGCCACCTTAACAGACGATCATGTAAAGGCAGGAACCCTGACCCGGAAAGGGGAGAAGAAAACTGTTGCAAAGGATACTCCCCAACCTGCCGTTAAAATCAAAACTGAGGCCTCGACCAACGGAAAGCGCAAGGCCAGGAATTTTGCAAAAGACACCACTACCCCACCCAACAAGAAACAATACCGCGGGAAGCTACCTAAGTGTGACACCTGCCAGTATCACCACCCAACCCAAGTGCCCTGCCGTCAGTGTACCAATTGTCAAAGGTATGGGCATCTTGCGGATGCTTGCCGAATCCCTGCTACAAACACCCTTGCTGCTCCAAATAACCCACTTGAGACCCTCCAGCTACTTAACAGCAAACTCCACCATCTGAATGATGACTATTTTCCCTTTAATTCCATGTATTGACATTTTATTTTCAAGTAATAAAATTCAAGTATTATCATAACATCTGTGTGCATGCTTGTTTGAATATGAACTGATTGCTATATCTATGATCATACTTGCTTACTTGTACAACAGTTAGTTGACTACCAAACAACCTACTTAACGATTGGTAGTGGTCATCATGTCTTTCCAACAGTCGGGAGAGGCCCTACCACCTACTCAACGACTGGTGGAGACTATCAGACCTGCTCAACAATCGATAGAGTCATAAAAGGACGCAAAACCCTAATGTAAGGTAAATTGGTAATTACGGTCCGGAACGTAATCATGAATTTACAGGTACATTAAGGTAGTGTGAAATTTTATCAAGGTTTCCAGTAGTTGACCAATTGTAAACCTAGTGTTTCTCTTAACTTCGGGACGAAGTTCCTAAAAGTAGGGGAGACTGTAACATCGCCAAATTTTCAAAATTATAAAACGTATATTATTTACATAATGTGCCTAAGTTTTATTTCACGACCACACAACTTATATATATATATATGTATATATATATATATAATAATAATAATAATAATAATAATAATTCAGTTTTATATATATATATATATATATATATATACTACAACATGGGACCAAATCTAATTCAAGCCCAAACCCAAACCACCCTTTCCCTTTCCTTATTAAATCGGAGCTGGGCCTGCTGAGCCCAAGGAACCGGCCCAACCAACAGCCCAGCCCAACTTTCTCATTTGATTTTTAAAAAAAAAAGAATGAAAACAAGGTTTCAGCCGGGTATCGAACCCGGGCTACTTCCTTTCACACACACACGCTTACACCATCTGCTCCACACACTTGTTTTGATTTAAACCCAACTTTATTTATATTTAACCCGACTTCAATTCTCCCTTTTTCCTTTTCCTTGTTCACGAAACAGCAGCAGCAGCAGCAGAGTATAATAACTTTTTTTAAAACAAACCTTTGATTTAGCAATTAATCATGCATAAATGGTAGGTATCGTGATTTCCGGCCATCTATGACTCGGCAATACGTATAATTACAATCAATTGTTACCCAATTTATCAAATCACGCATATGAACTTTAAAGCATGGTCAACCTTGCCGAATTAATCATTGATGCATCCACACTATAAATTGGTCATCCCCAAGCCTTCACAACTCGCCAATAATCTCTTCTCTACCTCCAATTCTTCACAATAAACACTCTGTTCTTGATCTCGAATCGCGATTTGACTATGTCGTTGACTGTCCAATTATACCCGATACATAATTGTAAGTTTAAATTTTTCAGTGGGTTTTGATTATCGGCCTTCACACATCATAAACCCTAAGATTAATCAGGTTATTGATGTGTGAATCGCTTGATTGGATAAAAATATTTTTAATATTTTTAATCAATTTTTGTTAGATTTAATCATAATTAAATCATAATAAATTCAATTTTTATTATTTTTGCACCAAAATTTTATACAATTTATTTTTAAATATCTAGAACAGAAATATGATTTTTAAAATAATAATTCTTTAATTTTAGTATTTTTGAATATTAAAGTTAAATTTTGGCAATTTGTAATAAATAGATTTAAAAATCTATTTTAAAGAAAATAATTTTATAAAAATTATTTTTATACTTTAAACAAATATTTGTGACTATCTTAGATTTAAAACTTATAAAAAGATTTTTGGTTATTTATTTACTAAATTTCTCTCAATTGGCGAATATTTTTAATATTAATCAAACGAGCAATTATCCCCAATTCGAAGCCCTAGAAACTTATAGATTTGTAGACTTGATAGACTTAGACATATTTATTACCTCATTATAGGGTGATACTTGATACATTTGGGCAACACAATTATCCAAATTTCTCAACAGATATAACATTTTACCAAGGTGAGTTTTACATAGCCCATTTTCTATTTATCACCATTTTTGGGGTGAAAAATGTTATAACATCATTTATGCAATTCAATCATCAATGTGTCTATGTGTTTTCTATGTTGCATTATGTCTTGAGCATGATTAGAGTAAGCACCATTCTAGCATAATCATTAACTCCGTACAAGCCGGCGGTATACATTGATAGATCTATTGGACTGACAATCCCACCCGGATACGTGCCTCCTACAAAGGTAGCGTGGGTGTTTGTTATCGTATAACATATTCAAGTGGACCATGAGCGTATGGGGTGTATCATATTATAACAGTCATCAGGGTTGGTTATGCACTCGATTTATTTCTAGTATGTTCTCACATATGGACTAGATTGACATGACACATGAATTGCACAACATTTTTATTCAATTATCAAAACCTATGTAATTCTCACCAACTTTTGTTGACCCAAAATATTTTCAAATTAACATGTTTCAGGTTCTATTTGCTTGAAGATTTGAATTGATGCTTGAAGATATGTGTATAGTTTTATTCAATTTGATGTACAAATCCTAGAACAATTGTATGTAATTCATTTAAATCATTTAATGGAATTTATTATTCACCATGAGCTACTGAACAATCATCAATACGTGGCACCCCGATGTTTCCGCCATCGGTTGGGGTGTTACAGTGGCATCATAAAGGGGGCTCCTGCACCCATAGTGAACGGTGCAGGTGGTGGTATGGTGAGCATCTCGGGTAGGGGTGGTAGTATGGGGAAGGTGGTGATAGGTAGTGTCATGGGTGCTGATGAGGGGACTATGAGCTCGGCTAGTGGGACCATGAGGGGCTGTGTGACAGCGACCCACTCAGGAGCGGATATCACGGCGGTAGGGGTGGTGGGGCTAGCAGTGGCGTGAGCTGCCAAGCCTGCTCAGTGCAGTTCAGAGCTACGGGCTGAGCTACCCTCGAGGATATGCCCAGCAGAGGCTGGCCCATCCTGTGGTACGGGCTCTGGTAAGGCGAGTAGGGCGGCCGGTGCAGTGGTGGCGTGCTCTATCATCGGAGCAACGTGCTCCTCCAGGTCTGCCGGTGGAATCGGTACAGCAATGTGCTCCACCGATGCAGTCGACTCGTCGTCGGAGTCGTCCGAGATCCACCCGTTGTGTCCTCGGGCAACGGGTACAAGCCTCGTGCCCGGGGGAACGGGGATGTGTGGGGTGGGTAGTGGCTCACGATCGACGTGGGCATGTCGATCGAATGGAGACTCCACGGTCTCCGACTGGGTGGGGACGGGTCTCGACGTACCTGCACAGCCTACAGGGAAATCCCTGACGGCTCGGATGGGGTGTGCTGGCAGTGGTGCGGTCTGGAAGGGCCCTAGGGGCAAGTCAGCCTGTGGTGCCTCGGCCATCGGTAGATCGGCCACGGCGGCCATGTCGCCTCCAGCGGGGGCCCATGCGGGGTCCTCACTGGGGTCGGTCTCGTCGGAGCTGTCTCCGTCTGCGCCTCCAACGGCGGCGTCAACCTCCATGTCATCGTCCTCGGGATCGAGTACTACAACCTCGATCGGTGGGGGCGGCAAGATCTGTATGCTACTGTCGTAGCTCGGCGCGGCGCTCTCAGCGTTCGACATCCCTGGCAAAAGAACCGTACTAACGTTTATGTATTATTCATTAGATAGTCAAGTATACATTTACAGTAATCTTCCTAATTTCTAATATTGAAATAACACGTATCGTTACCCATGGCTAGCTTGGTCGGAATCTCTTCATACCCAATGTTCGTTGGAAAATTAGTTTATTGCGTTTTGCGTTTACTTTGAAAGCTTATCTTTTTGAACCAAATCCGGTTATAGTTTAGATTTTTTAAAAAAATGCTAATTCGCTATAACCTTGGCTCTGATACCACTTTCTGTCACACCTTGCCTATGGCGGAAACACGTGGCGCGACGGTTCAAGAGGATTAAGCCAAGATTAGTGCAAACCACAAGTAATTAAAGAAACGGGTCAATTATTCAAGCGTCGAAAATCATGTTGATTATTCATACATAATTGAAAATTGTTTTTAAGACAAATAAGGAGGCTCCTCAACTATATCCCGGTTTCCTTGGGATAGAGTGACGAGACCTCTTCAAAACATCCAACGCCCAGTTTAGAGATTCCCCCGACCCTGCTTGCCATGTCGTCCTTCATCTATCAATTACCTGAAAGATATGTTTAAAAATTCGTCAATATATAAATATTGGTGAGTTCACAGGTTTTAGTTTAAATAAACTTTATCTCATGGGAATTTCCTTGTTATGACAATTTATAGGAGTTGCAAGTTCCTACAATTCTACTTGAGCCTATAACCAAACCAAGACAAATAATAATGCCCCGCCCCAAGTCGTTACTCGGTATTCCTACGACTTGATTTCAGAATACGTGCACCCCAGGCATACGTCGATGCATAATCGACGCTATCGATTAGGGGTGGGCCTTGTCAGGCACCAATAGTACTATCCAAATATTCCTTCGGTTTCACTTTCCTGAATTAATGATTATAGTAGAGAGGTCTCAACCCCGAGTGGCGATCACAACTCAAGTATCCAACCCGTCAAACAATTCCCAACATATCTTTCCCCCGTAAAAACGTTAAATAGTTTAGAAATGGGGCCGTGAGACTCACCTGAAACTGTGCTCGGCTCAAAGAAGAGAATAGCAAATTTTGCGGTCTCGCACCTACAAACGTCCTAGACGTATAAGCCACTACACCTATAGTGTATGTGCCTTGGCAAGTTGTACACCCAACTCCCCGACCACGTATTATCCAAATTCCCGTTTAATTAGTCTCGTATCCTAGGTTTATTGGCGATGGATTACCCTTTTCTTACAAGTCATATATTATTCTTGTCAATACTCTTTGTAACTTGTATACTATTATTCTCGACACGACTCTACCCAACGTATAATTATTTTCCCATTTAAATAATTATACTTAGGATCGTTTCGCTCGATATAATATGGTTTCTTATTACTCGATCCGACTTACTTTGCCACATATTTATTTTTCCCATTTAAATAAATATGCTAAGTTCTTGTCGTTTCGTAATATATTCTTAACGCCCGACTCGACTCACCATGCCGTACATTTATTTTCCCATTTAAATAAATATACTAGGATCTTGTCGGTATTCACACGTTCGTAGACATACTTCACCTACTCGTCTCGGTTTTCCTTCTCGCATATCTACTTTCCCATTCAAATAGATATACTAGTATTTCGTCGAAACGAGCATGTGTACATATATCAATGCGTGAATTTTAGCGTTTTTAATTCATTACGTTATGTTTTCTCCCACGAATATTCTTTCTACACCTAGGAAAGTGTTACACAAGTTTCACCCTTGTTATATATATTTTATTTCTTAAAATATATATATATTTTCATCTTGCCGCAATGGCATTCCTTTCTCATTCGTCCGCTTAGTCGTTATTGTTAGTTCATGTGACTAAGTCCGTTAGTTAGCTTTTTCCACATTTTCTTCCCATATGCGCTCTATGGAAATATTTTTCGTACTTCCAATTCCGAACACATATTACTTGGAAAAATATTCTTTTGTATTTTTAGCTCAACTTGTTAACTTGTAACCCAAAAATGTTTCCGATACTTTTATATTCCCATTTATATAAAAGTATCCATTTTTGTACAAGTCTTCCCAAGTCTTTACTAATATTTTATAAAACCTTTATTTTTATAAAATCCTTATGTTAACTTAGCCTCCGATTTTTATAAAACTTCTATTTTTATAAAAATACCTCTTTAAATATATACATAAGTAAATTTCTCATGTTTATCAAAATTATACTTAGAAAAAAACTATTATTTACGTTTTTGACACCGAACTTTCCGCGAACACATTTTTGGACCAAAGTTTCTAAAATACATATTTTAGTCCCTCAACTTTCTAAGTTACAATATTAGTCCCTTAACTTATACTTGTTGCATTTTTCATCTCATCTTTCAAGGTTAGCATTTTTCCTTCCAATTTAGTGGACTTTGAAGAATCATATTTTTCATGTTTGGTTATCTTTACACCATTTCATTTTTTAATAGTCTTGTATTCCATTATTAATGCTATTAACATGTGGGTTTCATGTTTTTATCCAATCTATCAAATTTTCACTCATCCAAGTGAGTAGACTTTGAACATGCAACTTTTTCATTCATGATCATCTAACACATTTTAATATATTTTTGACATTAACTAGTCATCTTATGATGATTAAAATCATCTTTTATCATATTCAAGTCCTTTTCACAAATCATGTTCCAATCATTATCCAACTCAAGTGTATGTTCATATTTTTACATTTTCTTAAAATAACATATTATTAATATCAAATCCATGTTTTATCCATATTATTATTATTTCATTTTCATCTTGTGAGATACATTAACTTTTATATTTCAAAACTACCTTCTACCCATCAATGTACAACTTGCTCATAGAAGCACATAATATGAACATTAACAAACAAAACAAGGTTAAAACTTACTACTAGCTCAAGGCTAGGGAAGACAAGAACCTTGGATTGGATGGGGTTTAGTGTGTTCTTCCAGAGGGTTAAGCTCCAAGCTCTTGAAACACACAATGGGGTTTTGAAGGTTAATGATCTAGAGGTGATTTGGTAGTGTAAAAATTGTAAGAAGAATGTATGTAGAGGGGTGTAAGGCTACGACCACAAGAGGAGAAGAAGAAGTTTTTTGGATTTTGATTCAAGTATTCTCTCAAGTTGCTTATAACACTCTCTTTCAAATCTTCCCAAGATCACCCAATATCTTGCCTTGGATTATGGAAGATTTAAGAGATTATGCAAGATCACAAAAAAAATCTATGGAGATTATAAGAGGGTGTTTTGGCCGTGAGTTTTGAGAGAGAGAGTGGAGAGGATTTGGTGAATTCTAATGCCCAATACCATTCCATGCAAGCTTATGATTAATATCATTTCTAATGATTTATTTAGATAACACAAGTAACCTCCCACTTGAGTGGGCCATAGGCCGGCCCCAAGGGGTGTTTTGGTGGGGTCCACTTTGCTAAATAATCCCCATTATTAGTTATGTTTAATCCCCTTTCGTTCGGGTACCGTCCGGGTATTTTTCGAGTTTTTATCGCGCGTCCTCCGGATATTAAAAATACTTTAATATTTCTTAAACAAAGTCCAGTTTAATCACTGATAAATTATTTTGGCTCTTGCCGGGTGAAATTATGAGTTATGCGCGTATCGGGTGCGGTACGCGCACTTTATTCGTTACCGGGAGATTTGTATGACAAGTTTTTACGTACGGCTTTGGGGTTCCAAAACTCATTATATTTTGTGAAATTATATTTTATTTTATATTCCGGGTGTCCGGGGTTCGTTTCGCTTATTTAATTTTTACCGGGTAATCGCCAGTGTCCATACCGGATAGATTTGCTTGCACATGATCCTATCATGTTTTGTTATTAAACTTATGCATTCCTATGCATTATTTGGGAATTGCTATCTTTCTAAGGCCTCAGTTAAATAATCAACACATAATTACGTTTAATTACGTTAATCGCGTATAGTTAATTTGTACGGAATTACCTTAATTTTGCCGGTTGTTACACCACCACCCACCATCACCGCCACTAACCACCATCCACCACTGATTTTATTCCTTTGCATTTTCCTGCCTATACAACAACACGGAGTAATGTTTTGTTTCATTCACACATGGCAACCAAACAAGACATGGAATGGTAAGGATCCATTCCATTACCTTGTCCATTCCATATAAATAGGGTGGTTTAGATATTTCTCAATTATTCAGTTTTTTAGTCGTCTTTCAGAATTCTCTTTTTCTCTCCCTTTCATTTAAACCTATGGCTTGTGAAGTTTATTATTCTAAATTTCGTTAGTGTTTCTATACAGATTACTTATTTAATAATCTATTGAGTGTGAGAGATTTGTATTGAGAGTTTTTCCTTTGTATTTGTTTCTGAATGGTCAGTTTTTTGGGTGTAAAAAACATTTGGGTTGGTTTATGAGAATTTTCCTTTTGTTCCGAGTTTTATCCATATTATTTGATATGGTATCAGAGCTATATATAGCTCTTGGGTAGGGGTGTTCAAAACCGGATATCTGAAGAATTTCGGATATCCGAATCTTTCGGATACCTGATTTTACTATTCGAATCCGTATCCAAATCTTAGATATCTGATCGGATAGTGAATCGGATATCCGAATATCCAATATTTTATAATATATTTTTTAGAGAGAATTACACCAATTGTCCTTTAGTTATTAATCAAATTGCACTATATGTCCTTTATGTAAACTTATGCTTTTATATTGTCCTTAATGAACCCTATAAACTTAGTTCAACAATTTTAGTTTGGACTCTAAAATTGTTTTTATTTCAAGAGATGTGAAGTTCTATGAACATTAATTTCCATTGTAAGAAAACGTGTTTTAAAGAAACTTGGACAAATTACACTTTTCGTCCTTTAGGTTTGGGCCATTTTTCAGTGGATGTCCTTTCGCATTTCAGTTGATGTGTTTCGTCCTTAACGACCTAAAATCCTTACACCTACTGTCCTAAGGGCCTAACTTGGTTATTTTTTAACGTTAAATCTGGTCATGTGCATTGCACATGAGGGTATTCTGGTAATTTCAATTATATATAAAAATAAAGCTTTAAAACCGAGCTCTACCATCAGACCTAGCCACCTGACCACCGCCGCTGACTTGAACAACCCAGACGGACCACCACCTAAACCCACCAATAACCGGACCACCTGACAACCACCATAACAACCTCCATAACCAAAAACTGACCAAACTACCAACAAAACCACCGATAACCTTCACCACTCAACCTTAATCCGGACCACTACAGCCACCCCTGACTCGAAACCAACAACCTGCTGACCTGTCGTCGCCTACCATGAGCCTGACATGAACCAACCAAACACCCGAGCCACAATAGCTATAACCCGACCAAGAATCACCATAAATCACAAGCAAAAACCAACTCCGCCGCTACTGATGTTGATTTTCGGGACTATACACCAGCGCTGCCACCCCCCGAGCTTGGTGGTGGCCGGATTTTGTTGTGACAGGAGTGAGGGAGAGGAAATACGGTGAGGGATGAGAGATTTTTTTTTTGAAGGGCATGAGAGATCACGATGGGAGATAAAGGTTTAGAGAGAGAGAGGGGGTTTAGAGAGAAGCTGAAAGGGAGTTTATTTTATTTATATATAAGTGAAATTACCAGACTACCCTCATGTGCAAGGCACATGACCAGATTTAACGTTAAAAACTAACCAAGTTAGGCCCTTAGGACAGTGGGTGTAAGATTTTAGATCGTTAAGGACGAATCTCATCAACTGAAACGCGAAAGGACATCCACTGAAAAATGGCCCAAACCTAAAGGACGAAAAGTGTAATTTGTCCAAGAAACTTTGATGATATAAATAACGAAAATGTAACAAATTTAAATCTCTTTGACTTGTATGAGAGCACAAACCTTGAACATGTGGAAGAGCCCAATTATGAATAAAAGGGTAGAGGTAAGGAAGACTCAGTGACACATGAGTCTTAGCAGTCAACAATCAATACTACAGACTCTGATGGCAGGGCTGAAACTGAGCAACATAGTAGTAGTAGTGACTGCTTAATATGGTTAAGCATGTGAAACTAGAGAGTGAATTCAATTTCAATTCCGAGGGAAATGATAGTGGTCCACAACCTCGAACCATAACTAGGAAATCTACATAGTAAAGGGAAAAATCAAATATGGTATTGAAAGAGTAGTTAATTATTGAAACTTGTCTTATGAATGTAAGTGTTTTTCCACTTCCTTAAATAAGAGTTTTTAGCCTAAAAATTTTATTAAGGCTCTGAGTGACCCTAACTAGATTAATATTATGAATGAAGATATTGAAGCATTGAACGGGAACAATACCTTGAATTTAGTTGAACTTCCTATAGGTAAGAAGTGTTGTTAGGTGTAAATAGGTTTACAAAATAAAGTATAAATCTAATAGAGCAATGGAGAGGTATAAGGCCAGATTAGTGGCCAAAGGGTATAGTAAAAAACAAGGAATTGATTTTGAGGAGATTTTTTCTCTTGTTGTTAGCTACTTACCGTTAGATGTGTTTTATCTATTGTTGTCCAAAATGATTGGAAATTGTTTTAATTAGACATAAATAATGCATTTTTGTATAGTAATTTGAATGAAAAAGTATATATGGCTTTACCTGATGGATACTTTTCCAAAAATGAAAACAGAGTGTGTAAACTTAAAAAATCTTTTATATGGGTTAAAACTTTATGTTTTTTTTAATTTATAGTTCTTGTTAGTGTGTTAAATGATCTAGGTTTTTGTCAAAGTAAATGTGATTACTTTATGTTTTTTTTTTTTAATTTATAGTTCTCTTGTTATATATCTTATAGTGTATGTATATGACATTGTCATAACAAGAAATGATCTTGATGAGATTAATTAAGTTAAAAGCTATATAAAAGAAAAAAAATTAATAAAAGATTTGTAACACCCCAACCGATGGCGGAAACATCGGGGTGCCACGTATTGATGATTGTTTCAGTAGCACATGGTATAATTTAAATTTTAAATAATTTATTCATAACATAAATATCCAACATAAAGTGATTGTCTAGAAATTCAAATACATGAAATCAAAATAAAGCAACAACTCCTAATAGCTTCAAACAAAAGCTTCATGTTAAATCCTCAAGCATACTCAAGCCTCAGCTTCATTGTTACCTGAAACATTTTAATTTTGAAAATATTTTTGGGTCAACAAAAGTTGGTGAGAATTACATAGGTTTTTGATAATAGAATAAAAATGTTGTGCAATTCATGTGTCATGTCAATCTAGTCCATATGTGAGAACATACTAGAAATAAATCGAGTGCATAACCAACCCTGATGACTGTTATAATATGATACATACCATACGCTCATGGTTCACTTGAATATGTTATGCGATAACAAACACCCACGCTACCTTTGTAGGAGGCACGTATCCGGGTGGGATTGTCAGTCCAATAGATCTATCAATGTATACCGTCGGCTTGTACGGAGTTAATGATTATGCTAGAATGGTGCTTACTCTAATCATGCTCAAGACATAATGCAACATAGAAAACACATAGACACATTGATGATTGAATTGCAATAAAGATGTTATAACATGTTTCACCCCAAAAATGGTGATAAATAAAAGGGGCTATGTAAAACTCACCTTAGCAAATGTTATACTTCTTGAAAAGATGAAATAATAGTGTTGCCCAAATAATGCCAAGTATCACCCTATAATAAGGTAATAAATAAGTCTAAGTCTAACTAGTTTATAAGTGTATCCTAGGGTTTCGATTTGGGGATATCCAATTGTTGAATTTAAAATAAAATGGTAATTAAATAAGGGGAAATTTGATAATTAAATAAAAGAAAGTCTTTTTATACAATTTGAATTCAGAATGCTCACAATAATGTGTTTAAGGTATAAAAATAATTTTTATAAAATTATTTCCTTTAAAATAGATTTTTAAATCTATTTATTACAAATTGCCAAAATTTAACTTTAATATCTAAAAATACTAAAATTAAAGAATTATTATTTTAAAAATCATATTTCTGTTCTAAATATTTTAAAATAAATTGTATAAATTTTTGGTGCAAAAATAGTAAAAATTGAATTTATTATGATTTAATTATGATTAAATCTAACAAAAATTGATTAAAAATATAAAATAACTGATTTTTCTGAATTAAAAATTATTTCAGTAAAGTTTAATATTGTACAAACATAGGATAATTTTTGTAGAAATTAATAAAATTGTTTTGATATTTTAATGGATTTTTATAAATATAATAGTATAAAATTGATTTAATTATTATAAATATTAAATCAATTAATTTCAGAAAACTAAAAATTGTAAATAATCCTTTTACCTCAGATTTGATAAATATAATTTTTTTAGAATTTATAAAAAGGTTTTAATATTTAAAAATGAATTTATAAGATTTAAATGTATAATATATAATTATAATTTACTTTGTTTTAAAAATAAAAAGGAAAGGAAAAGAAGGCCATAGCCGGGACTCGAACCCGGGTGCCTTTGGTTATAAACCTTAGTCACAACCACTTGGCCTAGGCCAGTGGTTGTGATGAACTCCGTTTAAAAATAATTAAATACGTTATGTCAAACTGAGTTTATCCCCAAATCAATATGCACGAACCCTAGATTCTGCAATTGATCAATTCACACATCAATAGCCTAATTAATCATAGGGCTATTGATGTGTGATTGCCGATGAACATAACCCACGCAAAATATTAAACTCACAGTGTTGATTCGTGTATGATTGCCCGGTCAATGCTAAAAGTCAAACGGCGATCAGAATTATAATTATCAGAGTGATTGGAAGAAAATTGAGGATTGAGAAGAGTGTATGAGCGAGTTGTTAAGCTTCGTAGAAGGCCAATTTATAGTGTGGATCGATGGTTGGATTAATTGGAAAGTTTGACTAAACATTAAAGTCCATACGCGTATAGTTTTGAAATTGGGCAACGATTGATTGTTAATTGTCGTGTATACAGGTCAGACAAGGTCGATAAACAGGTATCGTTGCCATATTTGGATCAATCACAAGTTAATTGTGATTGATCATACATACGCGTCCACAGTTGACCTTCCATAGTCAACTGTGAGGTTTAAAAATCAAGTATAAAATTAATATGCGTCCGGGTTTATTCCAAGTGTGAAGGCCAGCCCAGCTGGTTAAAGGTTTTGTTTAGTTTGGGCCGGCTTGGGCGCGGGTTCGATTCCCGGCCCAAGCAGTTTATTTTTTTTGTATAATTATCACACAACCACATATATAATATATATATATATATATAGTATTAGGGTTCCGAAAATGCGACAAAATAATTATATGCGAACTTAATTGATAAAATTTGACGTTTTTATTAATTATGCCCATGTAACGTACAAGAATTAATGCGAAATGTTACAGTCTCCCCTACTTTTAGGAACTTCGTCCCGAAGTTGGAGTTGGAGAGTCTGGTGGAAAAAGATGTGGATACTTCGACTTCATCTGGTCTTTACGTTCCCAAGTGAACTCTGGGCCTCGTTAAGATTCCCAACGAACCTTAACGATCGGAATACGACTGCGCTTGAGTTTCTTGACTCCAGTATCAACAATCTCGACGGGTTTCTCAATAATGTGCATGCTTTCATCAATTTGCACATCCTCAAGAGGAACATGAAGGTTCTCATCCGCTAAGCATTTCTTGAGATTCGAAACATGGAAGGTCGGGTGAACATTGCTTAGCTCAGGTGGAAGATCAAGTTTGTAAGCCACTTTTCCAACTCTGTCAAGAATTTTGAAGGGGCCTACGTATCGAGGAACTAGCTTTCCCTTTCTACCGAAACGAATTACTCCTTTCCAAGGGGATACCTTAAGTAGTACAAGGTCCCCAACTTGAAATTCCAAGGGTTTACGACGTTTATCAGCATAACTCTTCTGGCGACTTCTAGCCTTGAGAAGATTATCCTGAATGAGTTGAATTTTGTCTGTGGTTTCCTGGATTAGTTCGGGTCCAGTAATACGAGCTTCACCAACCTCAGTCCAACAGACAGGTGAACGACATTTCCGACCATAGAGTGCCTCGAAAGGAGCCATGTTAATGCTGGCGTGATAACTGTTGTTGTATGAAAACTCAACCAAAGGAAGATGAGAATCCCATGTGCCACCAAAATCAATGACACATGCCCTGAGCATATCCTCAAGTGTCTGGATGGTTCGTTCAGTCTGACCATCAGTTTGAGGGTGATAAGCAGTGCTCAGGTTCAACTTGGTACCCAAAGCATCTTGTAGAGACTCCCAAAAGTGAGAGGTGAAACGACCATCGCGATCAGAAATAATGTCCAAAGGTATACCGTGACGACATACGATTTCACTCACGTACATCTTTGCCAACCTTTCCACAGAATACTTCTCACGAATAGGTAGGAAGTGAGCTGATTTGGTCAAACGATCGACGATTACCCAAATACTGTCAAAACCTTTGGGTGTACGAGGGAGTTTGGTGATGAAATCCATAGCTATGCTCTCCCATTTCCATACAGGAATTTCTGGTTGTTCAAGCATACCAGATGGTCGTTGATGTTCAGCCTTGACCTTGGAACAAGTGAGACATTTTGCAACGAAAAGAGCAATGTCTTTCTTCATACCAGGCCACCAATAAGAATAACGAAGATCTTGGTACATCTTGTCAGCTCCAGGATGAATAGAATAACGAGACTTATGAGCCTCGTTCATGAGAAAAGTACGAAGATCATCACGGTCGGGAATCCACAGTCGATTAAGGAAATAAAGGAGACCATCGGGTTTGGTTTCAAGTTGAGTTTCAGCACCACAAGACATTTCATCGTACATGTTACCTTGGGTGACTGATGTGTGTTGAGCCTGGAGAATGCGATCTTGAAGGTCAGTACGAACTCTCGCACATTGTAGTTTGACACGCTCTTTACGACTAAGTGCGTCAGCCACAACATTCGCCTTGCCAGGATGGTAGCGAATTTCGCAATCATAGTCGTTAAGTAATTCAACCCAACGTCGTTGCCTCATGTTAAGATTCTTTTGGTCGAAGACATGTTGGAGACTTTTGTGGTCCGTGAACACCACACATTTGGTCCCATAAAGATAATGTCTCCAAATCTTGAGTGCAAAGACAACAGCGCCCAATTCAAGATCATGGGTGGTATAATTCTTTTCGTGAGTCTTGAGTTGTCGAGACGCATAAGCAATAACCTTTCCTCGTTGCATGAGGACACAACCAAGACCCTGGTTCGATGCATCAGAGTAGACCACGAAATCATCATTACCATCAGGTAGAGACAAGATAGGAGCTTCACAGAGTTTCAGCTTAAGAGTTTCAAATGCTTCCTCTTGCTTTGGTCCCCACTCATAGGGCTTACCCTTGTGAGTTAAGGTAGTGAGAGGAACAGCAATCTTGGAGAAATTGGCGATGAATCGACGATAATAACCAGCCAAACCAAGGAAAGAACGGACTTCAGTTGGAGTTTGAGGAACACTCCAATTTTTCACAGCTTCGATCTTTGCGGGATCAACATGAATCCCGTTCATATCAATGACATGTCCCAAAAATTGAACTTCCTTAAGCCAAAATTCACATTTTGAGAACTTGGCATACAGTTGTTCTTTCTTTAAGAGATTCAAGATAGAGTGAAGATGTTGCTCGTGATCGGATTTTGATTTAGAGTAAATCAAAATATCATCGATGAAGACGATCACGAATTTGTCGAGATAGGGTCTACAAACCCGATTCATCAAATCCATAAATACTGCGGGAGCATTGGTCTACCCAAAAGGCATAACCATGAATTCATAGTGACCATAGCGTGTGCGAAAAGCTGTCTTGGGAATATCTTCATCGTGGACTCTAAGCTGATGATAACCGGAACGGAGATCAATCTTCGAGAAGTGGGTTGCTCCTTGAAGTTGATCGAAGAGATCGTCAATCCTAGGAAGTGGATAACGATTCTTGATGGTGAGTTTGTTGAGTTCACGGTAGTCAATACACATTCTAAGAGAACCATCCTTCTTTTTAACGAACAAGACAGGGGCCCCCCATGGAGAAGAACTAGGGCGAATGAACCCTTTATCAGAAAGTTCCTGTAATTGACTGGCAAGTTCTTGCATCTCAGAGGGTGCAAGACGATAAGGAGCTTTAGCGACAGGATTAGCACCAGGAACAAGATCAATACGAAATTCAACTTGTCGAGCAGGAGGCAAACCAGGTAAATCCTCTGGGAAGACTTCAGGATAGTCTCGAATAATAGGAATGTCTTGGATACTTTTGCCTTTGTCCTTCTTCTCTATCACGTTAGCTAAGAAGGCTGTATACCCCTTTCGTAAGTACTTTTGGGCAGTAGTACAAGACATAAGCTTAAGTTCGCCACAGGGTTTCTCACCATAGATCTTCAAAATCTCACCAGATTCGAGAGGAATGCGTATGACTTTCTCGAAGCACAGAATTTCGGCACGATGAGTTGACAACCAGTCCATGCCTACTATAACATCAAAACTTCCAAGATGCATGGGGATGAGATCGATAGGGAAGGTATGATCGTCGAGGTTCAACAAGCAGTTACGAATAATAGAGTCGATCGAAATAGACTTCCCGTTAGCTACCTCTACCACTAAAGGTTCCTCTAGATTTGTGTGGGGTAAGTTAAGTAAAGGTTCAAACTTCAGTGACACAAATGACTTATCAGCTCCTGAATCACATATGAAGACATGCTTTAGCCTATAAGTGAACACTCATCCCGAGAATTCTCAGGTAGGCATCCGGGTCCCTTGTCTGATTGGGATATATGCGCAATGCCAGCCTAGACAGAAGACTCAGAATACAGGCGTTCACCCTTCCAGATTGCACGTGTTCGTTATTAAAATCTAGAACTTCGACGAGATCTCAAGGGGGTTCAGGTTAAACCTGAGGATTTTGTCCTATTAATCTAATGGTGGATCAGGATTGCAGCAGACGAATAAGAGTAGTCACATGTAGGTTTAGGGTTATATAAGGTATAGGATAAGGATAGGATTAGGGAAGCAATTAGGGTTACAAGTAAGAGAAGCAAGTACTGTTTAAGTCCCTAAGGTTATAGTCTAGATTATTTTCTAATAACCTAATTCCCTATAACCAAGGCTCTGATACCTATCTGTAACACCCCAACCGATGGCGGAAACATCGGGGTGCCACGTATTGATGATTGTTTCAGTAGCACATGGTATAATTTAAATTTTAAATAATTTATTCATAACATAAATATCCAACATAAAGTGATTGTCTAGAAATTCAAATACATGAAATCAAAATAAAGCAACAACTCCTAATAGCTTCAAACAAAAGCTTCATGTTAAATCCTCAAGCATACTCAAGCCTCAGCTTCATTGTTACCTGAAACATGTTAATTTTGAAAATATTTTTGGGTCAACAAAAGTTGGTGAGAATTACATAGGTTTTTGATAATAGAATAAAAATGTTGTGCAATTCATGTGTCATGTCAATCTAGTCCATATGTGAGAACATACTAGAAATAAATCGAGTGCATAACCAACCCTGATGACTGTTATAATATGATACATACCATACGCTCATGGTTCACTTGAATATGTTATGCGATAACAAACACCCACGCTACCTTTGTAGGAGGCACGTATCCGGGTGGGATTGTCAGTCCAATAGATCTATCAATGTATACCGTCGGCTTGTACGGAGTTAATGATTATGCTAGAATGGTGCTTACTCTAATCATGCTCAAGACATAATGCAACATAGAAAACACATAGACACATTGATGATTGAATTGCAATAAAGATGTTATAACATGTTTCACCCCAAAAATGGTGATAAATAAAAGGGGCTATGTAAAACTCACCTTAGCAAATGTTATACTTCTTGAAAAGATGAAATAATAGTGTTGCCCAAATAATGCCAAGTATCACCCTATAATAAGGTAATAAATAAGTCTAAGTCTAACTAGTTTATAAGTGTATCCTAGGGTTTCGATTTGGGGATATCCAATTGTTGAATTTAAAATAAAATGGTAATTAAATAAAGGGAAATTTGATAATTAAATAAAAGAAAGTCTTTTTATACAATTTGAATTCAGAATGCTCACAATAATGTGTTTGAGGTATAAAAATAATTTTTATAAAATTATTTCCTTTAAAATAGATTTTTAAATCTATTTATTACAAATTGCCAAAATTTAACTTTAATATCTAAAAATACTAAAATTAAAGAATTATTATTTTAAAAATCATATTTCTGTTCTGAATATTTTAAAATAAATTGTATAAATTTTTGGTGCAAAAATAGTAAAAATTGAATTTATTATGATTTAATTATGATTAAATCTAACAAAAATTGATTAAAAATATAAAATAACTGATTTTTCTGAATTAAAAATTATTTCAGTAAAGTTTAATATTGTACAAACATAGGATAATTTTTGTAGAAATTAATAAAATTGTTTTGATATTTTAATGGATTTTTATAAATATAATAGTATAAAATTGATTTAATTATTATAAATATTAAATCAATTAATTTCAGAAAACTAAAAATTGTAAATAGTCCTTTTACCTCAGATTTGATAAATATAATTTTTTTAGAATTTATAAAAAGGTTTTAATATTTAAAAATGAATTTATAAGATTTAAATGTATAATATATAATTGTAATTTAGTTTGTTTTAAAAATAAAAAGGAAAGGAAAAGAAGGCCATAGCCGGGACTCGAACCCGGGTGCCTTTGGTTATAAACCTTAGTCACAACCACTTGGCCTAGGCCAGTGGTTGTGATGAACTCCGTTTAAAAATAATTAAATACGTTATGTCAAACTGAGTTTATCCCCAAATCAATATGCACGAACCCTAGATTCTGCAATTGATCAATTCACACATCAATAGCCTAATTAATCATAGAGCTATTGATGTGTGATTGCCGATGAACATAACCCACGCAAAATATTAAACTCACAGTGTTGATTCGTGTATGATTGCCCGGTCAATGCTAAAAGTCAAACGGCGATCAGAATTATAATTATCAGAGTGATTGGAAGAAAATTGAGGATTGAGAAGAGTGTATGAGCGAGTTGTTAAGCTTCGTAGAAGGCCAATTTATAGTGTGGATCGATGGTTGGATTAATTGGAAAGTTTGACTAAACATTAAAGTCCATACGCGTATAGTTTTGAAATTGGGCAACGATTGATTGTTAATTGTCGTGTATACAGGTCAGACAAGGTCGATAAACAGGTATCGTTGCCATATTTGGATCAATCACAAGTTAATTGTGATTGATCATACATACGCGTCCACAGTTGACCTTCCATAGTCAACTGTGAGGTTTAAAAATCAAGTATAAAATTAATATGCGTCCGGGTTTATTCCAAGTGTGAAGGCCAGCCCAGCTGGTTAAAGGTTGTGTTTAGTTTGGGCCGGCTTGGGCGCGGGTTCGATTCCCGTCCCAAGCAGTTTATTTTTTTTGTATAATTATCACACAACCACATATATAATATATATATATATATATATATAGTATTAGGGTTCCGAAAATGCGACAAAATAATTATATGCGAACTTAATTGATAAAATTTGACGTTTTTATTAATTATGCCCATGTAACGTACAAGAATTAATGCGAAATGTTACAAGATTTGGGTAAGTTAAAGTATTTTTTAGGAATAGAGGTAATTAAAAACACTGATGGTATTTGCTTGTCTCAAAGGGAATACTGTCTAGAATTATTGACATAGTATGGCATGACTGCATGTAAACCTATAAACATTTCAATTGATCATAATCATTTTCTTTGTTATATGTAAGGAACATGATAATCCACTTGAAACTGTGACTAGTTACCAAAAATTGGTTGGGAAACTGATATATTTGGCTCATACAAGACCATATATATATATATATATATATATATATATATATATATATATATATATATATATATATATATATATAGGGTCAATATCCTGTACAAATGGTGTTTTTTGTGAGAAGTGTGAGAAGCAATTTTGTCCATTAGATTAGATTAATCTATGGTGGAGATTAAATGGATGGCAATTTTGTAATTTGTGTTTAATTTTTAATAGCTAATTAGTTGCTTGGAGGGTGTAATGGTAAAAACACATCTTATATTTAAATTAAAAAAATAAAAAACCGTCCATCACTTCCTACATTCACTCTTCTTCCATATCTAGAACCCCCCAATTTAGGAAACTATAATAAAAAAAAACAACTCATTAATATTTTCAATAACTATAATCTCTCCTCTCTCTCTCTTCTTTAATGGAATCAGATCAAAGATTGTTGATGAATATAAAACACACGGCCAGATCTTTATTATCGGTGTGCTTTTTTTTTTAACGAACGATGATGAAGACGCCGATTGCTGATGAAGGTGTGTTTTAACATAAAACACCATGTTATGTAATTTGTACACGAATATAAAACACAATTGAATTTGTACTCAGCGTTTATTTTGGTTGTTAACAAATGATGTGTTTTATATTGAATGTTCTTAACTGGGTGTTTTGTAATAGTGGTTTACACCCATATTTTATTGTTGTGTTTTATACCTCTTTAGCAGCAAGACATTCTAGAACACCATACTTCAACATAAAAACACCATGTTATGCAATTTGTAAACGAAATATAAAACACAATTCAATTTGTACTTAGCGTTTATTTGGGTTGTTAACAAATGATGTGTTTTATGTTGGATGTTCTTAACAAAAAAGGATTTAGTATAAAACACAACGTGTTTTGCATTTTTTGCTTAACATGAATATAAAACACACTAGTATGAGATTTAGAGAATTATTGTAGATGAAAGATGAATGACAGAATGTGCAGTAGATATTTTATAACAATTCAAAGATGATTCTTTGACATTAGAAATAATATCCCTAAAAAAACTCTAAATTAATAACAACCATAATTGCAAAATTATCTCTAAAAATAACATTAAGAAGCAAATTACATTGATGCCCTTTTAATTAATAATTTGGGCTGCCACATGTCACCACCCTATTGCTTCTAACCCTTCTCACAAATTTTTGACTTTGTACAAGAACCTAACTCTCTCTCTCTCTCTCTCTCTATATATATATATATATATATATATATATATATATATATATATATATATATATATATAGGGTAGGGTTCAAATAGGAACCAACCCTTAAGTAGGAACTATAGGAACCAATCTGAGCCATCCATCTTCAATGGCATGATTG
This sequence comes from Ambrosia trifida, assembly GCA_028751855.1. Classification (NCBI taxonomy): domain Eukaryota; kingdom Viridiplantae; phylum Streptophyta; class Magnoliopsida; order Asterales; family Asteraceae; genus Ambrosia; species Ambrosia trifida. The sequence continues at coordinate 103,560,183 of CM054124.1, read as the reverse complement.
TAAATAAGTAAAACTTTAATTAATTGTTATTTTAATAAAGGGGTATTAATGTCTTTTGTTTAATATCATTTATTAGGTAATTAATAAGAAACTCATGTATATTTGGAAACAGCAAATTAGTGTTTATGGTATACCCAAACGTATTTATTGTATATACTATTAAAATTATATCTCGGTATATATACAACATTGTACATTGGTGTATATTCGTTTTTTCATTCATCATCATCACCAACACAAGATATACATTAGTGTATATTCGTTTTTTCATTCATCATCATTCAACATCATCAACACAGATATACATTGGTGTATATTGGTTTTTTCATTTATCATCAACAACACAGATATACATTGGTGTATATTCGTTTTTTCATTCATCATCAACACAGATATACATTGGTGTATATTCGTTTTTGAAGTGTACATTGGTGTATATCAGTTTTTTTGTTCATTCATCATCATCATCAAACACATATATACAACGGTGTACATGAGTTATACATTGATGTATATCATTTTTTTTCTTTTCATTCAACATCATCAACACAGATATACATTATGATAAGAAACTCATAATTTTCATACATTATGATAGCTTCGTCCAACGTTCTAAACTTGGCACCTACAAATGGTTTAACATCGTCTGGTACAACAGGCGTCCAATATCTCATCCCACCGGGAGACTCATATACGTTGCTCGACGAGGAACCTACAATAAAAAAAATGTAAAATTAAAAATGAATTTTACAATATTTAAAAAATATAGTTAGACATGCTACAACTCATATACGGTACACCTGTGTATATTGAGTAACACACAGGCTGTGTCATACTGCACATTCCATTTTTTATAATGAATATACACATGTGTATATTTAACGTCAAACAAAATACTATCAGTTTATTATAACGTCTTTTACCACCTATAATACACTTGTGTATAATAATTAATAGATTTGTTGTTATACACTGGTGTATAAAAACTAAGAAACTAAAAACAAATCTTATTGTATCTGTACAACCCCAATAACTATATATGATACACCAGTGTATAACTCTTTACTCATTCCAATTCTATGCGTAAAATATGACTTACAGAATACAAAACAACTATTTTGCAAATCAATAATAAACCACACTGTAAGGCTAATCCAAATAGAAATCACAAAAAAAACGTGATTCTCGCACGAAAAACAATTAAAAAAAATAAAAACAATACATAAATACCTTGATTTTCAACACTATTTAGAAACAAAGCTTGTGATTGTGTTTTATGATCTTCTATCACATGAGATTGTGATTCAATGTTTTCATGTATAGAATTATTATCCATAACTTGGAAATCTGAATCGTTGGCCGATTTTAGATTCTTTTAAATCGAAAGTTTTTTCAATTCAATCAATTTAAATCTTCTGAATTCGACTGGAAGTTATTTCGATTCAATCAAATTCAATCGAACGTGTTTTTTTTATTTGGGATTAGAGATGATAATAGGTTGAGAGATTTAAGGAAAGTAAAAAAAAACTTGCATATTAATTGCAGGAAGATAATTAACTGCCATATATAAAACTTTTAATTAAATTAAAATATAATATTTAATTGTCTAATTACATAACTACCCCTTAGATCAAGATCAAAGATAAATGGCTCAGATTGGTTCCTAAGTTCCTAACTAGACTCTTGGTTTCTATTTGATCTTTTTCCTATATATATATATATATATATCAATCATATGTTGTGCATTACTTAAGTTAGTATATTCACAAACCTATTGTCTATTGATGGACATATGAAAGGAATCATGTATAGCAAAGGCTCAGTCTTTGACCTTATAGCCTATGGAGACTCAGATTGGGCTACATGTTTTGAGTCAAGAAAATCCATTACTGGCATCTGTATTTTATTAGGTAATTCTTTAAATTCTAGGAAAAGTAAAAAATAAGGAACAATTTCTAGATCTTCAGTAGAAGCTGAGTATAAATCTATATGTGCTGGAACTTGCGATATTATGTGGCCAGTCAATATTTTAACTGAGATGAAAATAAAAGTCAAAGTTCTAGTTAACTTGTTTTGTGATAATGATGCAACACTTTCAATTGTTGCTAGTCTGTTTTTCTATGACAAAATGAAACACTTAGAGTTGGATTTATGTTACATTTTAATGATTGTTCTAATGTTTATATATTATCATTGTGACATACTGATAATTCCTGGAATGCTTGGAGTTGATGGCTGGAATGGATTTAGAGTTGTTGGGGGGGGGGGGGGGTTTATTGGGTAGTTGATGGGTTTGGAGTTGTGGAGTTGCTGCTATAAGGCTTAGTTGCAATTATGGGACTTTATGCTATTTTTGCTCGGAACAGAAGACCTAAAGTTTGCCCATGGCTGGCCACATGCCCATGGCCCAGATATATTCACCGTCATAATACCCTAAGTATAAATAGGGTCGTTTAAATATTTTCTCAATAGTTTAGTTTCTTAGTCGTCTTCCAGAATTCTGTTTTTCTCCCTCTTTCGTTCAAACCTTGGGTTTGTTATAAAACGATTCATCTCGAATCGGTTTATTGTTCTTGATCCGTTAGTGTTTCTATACATTTAGTTAATAACTAGTGGGTTTACCTGCGCGTTGCGGCGGGATCCAAAAAAACTTGTAATACGCTAGTAGTTTTCACACCGCACATTACAGCGGGTAAATCCTGTCGACAAACATGTATTCCTTAAAGTTTGGTTCGTATTGGTCGACTTATTGTATAAAATTCTAAGAAAATGATATGGGGAGCGTAGTTCTTGACGCTTCTTAAGCAAGTCCTCCTCTTGATTATATACACACACAGTCATTGATCAATTAAAGCAACACCAGAATTTGAGAGGAAAATCCTTCTAGGAAACAAATTTTACTTGGCACATTCAACTTTAGTGTCATAAAGATCCAATACACATACTTGTAAATTAAAAAACACCAAGATGTCAAATAAGTATCAAAATCATTAAAGCATTAGTTCCAAATTAGAAGAGGGTAATTTTTTCACAAAACTCTTGAACCAAAACTTAAAAAAAACAACCTCGAGTATTTACAGTTGCGATGTAATTGATTGTAAGATGTCTTATTTGATCATTTATGTTTCTTCTTTTATTTACATAGGTGAGTCGTAGTTGTAATCCTATTCTTTGTTTGTAATGTTTTTCTTAACAAAACAAAGATTATTTTTCCCATGAATTGGCCCAACCAAACTTCCTATCGAACACACTTATGCGATACACATTCACAATTTGCCCAACTGAACTTCCCATCGAACACGCCAATGCGATATACAGACGTGATATTTCAAACTTCCCATCGGCCTCAGATTGTTTTGTCATCCCTTAATAATGTTAGGATCTATAAAAAATGAAAATTGTCATTAAAGCTCTAATGTTATCATTCAAAGTAAATAGAGAAAAATTTGTAATTTATTTTTAAAATTTCAAGTGAAATCAACAATACTTCAAATTTATACTCAAATGATGACATAGGAATGCATGACTATGAGCACCAATTATAATCTAAGTTGTCAAAGGTGCGCGCCAGGGGCGCGGTGCTCAAGGTCAGCTCAACGCACCATATGAGTAGTTAATTGAAAGACACGGTTTCTAGCTCTTACGAGTGTGCTTATGCGCCTTGACAAGATAGATTAAATATAAATCTTTCACACACATCACTATCAAATGTCAATAAGCTGGGATTTGCTTCCCTCTCCTTATTGTAAACCATGCAGGTAAAATGAAAATGACAATTGGAAGTTAATATCACATTATAACCGTAGAAGAAAATAAGTCTACTTTAGAGAATATAACATAAACTAAACTATGTATGTACATGGAAATGGGTTGATGAGCTGTGATGTCTCCAAAACAAAACAGATTTGATCCTAAAAAATAAACAATTCAATTGAATGATAAACATGAAACCACAATTTACAGAAATTGAAATAAAAAGAATGTAAAAGAAAACACGGACAAAATAATGAAAAAAACATATACAAGAACTAACAAAAAAGCTTATAAACTAAATAACTATATAAATAAATAAATAAATATACATAAAGAACATACAAGATTACAAGTGTTGAACAATATCATTCGATGACTGCTTCCCAGAGAAATAAAGAAAATGGTGTGATAAGGCAATGGTATGAGGGGTTTTAGAGATTAAATTGAGGGATGCTGATTTTAATTCATCATTGAAGATGAGAAAAAGAAAAGGTGAGACATTGAATCTCAAATTGAATTCATTAAAGATGAGAAAATCAAAAGGTGAAGCAAATAATAATAGAAATGACTTGCATTAGTCATTTGTACAATTGTAATCAAATGTTGCACATAGGGGCATAAAGGGAAGAATTTGGCAAAACGATAGTTGTTTTACCTTGTGACCTTTTGTATGCCATCTTAAAATTGACATGATGTGACTATTTTAGTCATCTCTCCTCCTTTATAAAGTAGTATAGTAATAATTTGTAGTATGTGAGAGATCTGTATTGAGAGTTTTTTTTCCTTTGTTAGTGGTCAGTGGATGAGAAAAAAAACTTCACAATTCAGTGTGTTCAAGTAGGAGCAGTACCATAATGAGTGACCTACTGATAAGTCTCCACCGAAACAACCAAAAACAAATTTGTAACCTCTTAATTAGCAACCCCAAAGTTCTACTCTTCTAACTTCAGCCACAAAACCTACTTACTTATTTTAGATTATCTCCAAACCAAGATATTGCATGTTTCAACACCTTAGTATTAAAAGCTACACATGACTATTATGTTAGATGTTTATAATTATAACCTTTGGAAAAGAAAGTAAAGAGTGACCGATGTTTATCTTATGTTATTTTTTATAGATATTTTTTCATCCCCCACCCTTCTGATCACTGGTCCATCAACACACTGCCCATGCGCCTTCTGATCACAACCAGATAACGAATCAAACTCTTCTCTTTCCGTCTTTCATAGATCCAATAGATCTCTTTCCCCTGTTTTTTTATTTAAAAATATATACTCCTCTGTTTTTATCTTTATAAATGGGCTCAATTGCATGATCAGACCTTTAGATCATGTCTAATTTGTGATATTTGGGTCAGATTATGCTTAATTCGAATTGGGTTTTTTTATTTATAGCTTAGATTTTCTTGATTTTAGTTATTGCGTATGGAATTGAAGGTTGCCATCATTAATGGTTAACAAGACATCATCTTTTTTTGTTGAAGATTGTGACCTAAAGCTTAAAAATTTCATCTTTTTCTGCAAAGGAGGTAATCTTTTTTATATTTTTTATTATTTTCCTGATTTTTTTTGTTGCTATTTTAGGTAAGTTTAATTATTTTTTAATATATGCATAGAGTAATTATATTTTATTCCAAAATTATTGTTGGTATACTTCATATGATCCAATTCAGGGGTTTGTATTAGGAATCTGGTTGAAAAGTTAACAAATTTTGGTTAAAAAAAAGATTGATTTTGTTTGAAATTGTTGCTAATTTTTGTGCATTATTGTGAGCATTTTGGTTGCTAAATTAAAGGATCTAATGTGAAGTCAATGAATTAATATTTACTTTTGTTTCATAATCTTTATGTAGAAAAATGGCAACACCAGTTGAGCCACCAAATGGGATTAAATCAGAAGGGAAACATTACTTTTCAATGTGGAAGGCGTTGTTTGAAATCGATACAAAATACGTTCCCATCAAGCCTATAGGTCGAGGTGCATATGGGATTGTTTGTTCTTCGGTTAACCGTGAAACAAATGAAAAAGTAGCTATTAAGAAAATACACAATGCGTTTGATAACCGTATTGATGCTTTGAGAACCTTGCGTGAACTCAAGCTTCTTCGTTATCTTAGGCATGAAAATGTTATTCGGTTGAAAGATGTCATGGTCCCTATCCATAGAAGAAGTTTTAAAGATGTTTATTTGGTTTATGAGCTTATGGATACTGATTTGCATCAGATTATTAAGTCGTCTCAAGCTCTTACGAATGATCACTGCCAGTACTTCCTCTTCCAGGTATATGAATAAAATCATATAGAATTAAGGATGTTTGGATGCTTGTTATAGAATATAGACATTTAAGTGTGTCAATGAATCATGTGTTTAAGTGTGTCAAATTCTGATCTATTTTTATTCTTAGCTGCTACGAGGTTTGAAGTATTTACACTCGGTAAACATCCTTCATCGTGACTTGAAGCCCGGGAATCTGCTCATCAACGCTAATTGTGACCTAAAAATATGTGATTTCGGGCTAGCCCGTACAAACACCGGTAAAGACCAGTTTATGACAGAGTACGTGGTGACCCGTTGGTATCGGGCCCCAGAACTACTCCTATGTTGTGACAACTACGACACCTCAATTGACGTGTGGTCTGTAGGATGCATCTTTGCTGAACTTTTAGGCAGAAAACCGCTGTTTCCAGGGACCGAATGTCTCAACCAACTGAAACTGATAGTCAACATACTGGGAAGTCAAAGAGAAGAAAACATCGAGTTTATCGACAACCCAAAAGCAAGAAACTTTATAAAGTCGCTTCCTTATTCACCGGGGACTTCGTTGTCTCGGCTTTATCCTCATGCTCATCCATTAGCCATTGATCTGTTGCAGAAGATGCTGGTTTTTGACCCTTCAAAGAGGATTAGTGTGTTTGAAGCGCTTCGTCATCCTTACATGTCTCAACTTCATGACCCGAATATGGACCCTCCGGTTCAAGTACCCGTGGATCTGGATATAGATGAAGATTGGGGGGAGGAGATGATAAGAGAGATGATGTGGAAGGAGATGGTTTATTATCATCCTGAAGCTGTTGCCGCTGCTAATGCTAATGCGAATGCGAATGCAGAGGTTATGTTGTAACTTGTTATGCGTGCAATAATAAGCATGGATGTAATGCGTTATAAGTTTGTGCTGTTAAATGCATTATGAATCTGAACTGCTTTTATGTACATAAGTGTGCTTTTTTTTTTTTTTACCAAGATATGTTGATGCTACTCTTGGGTAAATAGCCATCTATGAATTTTACCACACGGCCCACTTGTTAGCATTAGCCAGTTCTGCACTAGCCCGGTTCGGTTTGGGTCAACACTGGTAAAACCCTTTTGGGTTGGGAACCGGTTTTTGAAGTGGAAAGGATTGGTTCGATACCAGTTGGTTTCAAGGGAGTTTAAACCAATATCAAACCGGAGGTTTGGTTTGAGACCAGTGGCGAAGCTTGACCCAAAGGTTCGGGGGGTCGGAAGTCACCAGTTTCGGGGGGTCAAAAACCAGTTTCGGGGAGTCGAACCTATATTTCCAAAATTTTCTATACGAATACCATATAATCGACACTTCTACGCGAAAATTCGGGGAGGTCAGCCGCCCCTGCCGGCCCCAACTAAGCTGCGCCAGTGTTTGAGACCGGGACTGGTTTCTCCAAACTGGTTTCATAATGGGTTTTGGGTCAGGTTTTGAACATCAAATCTGGGACTGGTTTCTCCAAACCGGTTTCATAATGGGTTTTGGGTCAGGTTTTGAACATGTTTAGGTTCGCAAACCGGTTTTTTGTTCCCTCTAAGCCCAGTAACGGGTCCAATTTAACATGCAGCTCAGTAGGTCAAAGCCCAACTTGAATTCCAACTTGTTTTAGTCCATCTTTAACCATATTATTATTCACCGGTGATAATGCTCGCGCGTTGCCGCGGATATTTTTTTTGCCGCACGTTACGAGACGGGTTTCAGGCATAGTCACAGGATTCGCTGGATATACTACGTACCGCGAACCGAATCGCCCGTACCGGGAATCGGGTACATTCGCGTACCGTTCGCCTAGGGTTCGCGATCTGATTCGAAGAATTGAGCGTACCCGAATTGTATAGAATTCTGAACCAAATATCACAGATTCGCGTACCCAGTTGTCGAATTCGCTGTCTAGATTCATTTCGATTCGCGAATCGGAGTTAAAAAGCTGCTTTCTTCCGGAAACCTATAAGAAGAAGCAAACCCGGAGGAAGAAGACGATAGTAGCTGATAAGGAGGAAGAAGGAGAACGGAGGAAGGAGAAGAGACAGTTGTGAAGATGTATTGTGAAGAAGGAGAATGGGGGAAGGAGGAAGAAGAGCAAGAAGAATAGGCCGGTAAGGAGTAAGAAAAAGAGGTGGCGGCTGTTTAGTTTTTTAGGGTTATAAGTTTTTTTTTTAGGTATTTCCATATTAAACCCTCTATCTTTTACTAATTTACTTTAATTCTTAAAACTTGTAATTTTTTTATGTAAAATAGTTTGTGTATTTAAACATTTAATCCCTCTATCTTCACTAGTTTACACTTGGGTGCTTAAACTTATAAACTTATACATAAAAAGCATGAAATAAACATTAAATATATAAATAAAATATAAGTACCTATATTTTTATACGATACGACGTACCAACTTACAGGGTACACCGTATCGCGTACCGAATTGGCGAACCGAATGAACCTACCCCCCTTCGTACCGAATTTTAGAAATGCACGAACTGCGTACCCGTTTCCGTACCGCGAACCGGAGCGTATCACGATTCATGTGACTATGGTTTCAGGTAGTTTTACAGAACAAAAATGATTGAAATACTATGTATATAAATGAATTCATTTCTGGTCCATCTTAAAAAGTAGCCATTTCACACATGCTGACCCGCCCATTTTGCAAGCTCTAGTCTAGAAATTAAAAAACAAACCTCTCATGTTAGTGGATATTCCTCCGACTCGAGCATACGTACAACTTCACCCATTGCAAGTCTCTTTCCAACCCTTATATTATGCCTTGCATTGCATTATGTTTTTCTAGCCTAGTGAAAAATCACAATAGTTGACCTGTTAATCTATTATTTGTGTAAAAGTAACACTGTTAAGTATTGATATTACTAAAGTGAAATTAGATAATTAGAAGGTTAGTTAGGTTTTACCAAAAGTGATGTTAGAACCGAAAATTATTAATCATGAAAGTGCATTTAATCATGACCATAAATTCTGTTATTCTCTTTCTCATATTTTATAGCTACATATTTGGAAAGTAAAATGACTATTTTTTTTAAGAAGAAGGGGACAATTTTAATCCACACAATAAAACCATAACAGTGAGTATAAAAGTTTTCTAACTAGATATTAGAAGACTGAAAGGAAAGAAAAACGTGCATACATCTCTCACCCTATCGAGTACATAGATACTAACTTTCGACCAAAATCCTACCAAAAACCATAAGTCGGCTTCGCTTTGAGCTTGATCTATAAGAAGGTAATCACTTTATTATCTCCGTCTGATATCCCGGTCGCACTTCAAGCAACCACATCGAAACATAAGAACTAGATTTCTCCATTTCTCTTCAATATTATCACCATTCTACCTTTGACTTTGGACTATTTCAATACTTCCCATCATGGCACAAGTTACTTTCAGATTACATCCCTTTGCGCTATGCATACCATCCATTCATCACTTGTATTCGCCTACTAACCGTCCTGAAACTGTTGCTGCTGAATTGATACTGCTGAACTGATATTGAAGCTGCTGAACGGAGTGATCTTAACTGATTCGCACATATATATAATAACTTGTTGCATTTGTATGTTGTAACTTACTGCGATTTGTAATAGATTGGCGCTGCACCTTGCTAATACATTCTGTAGAAGCTGCACAATGTGACTGAAAAACTTGCTGATACATACTGCTGAACTGAGTAATTTTAACTGATCCGCACTCCATAATGTGACTGAAAGTTGCTGATAATTCTGCAAAAGCTGCACAATAACCATCAGCAGCCGTAGCCTTTATCCACTCGAACTTGCGCTGCATTATAGGCGAGTTCCCTAAGAAAAAGAAAAATAGTATTAACTATCAAAAAAGAAACTGAATAGTAGGCATGTGGGTGTGCGTCAATGATAAGTGACATAAATTATGTCATTATTTGTAACACCCCAACCGATGACGGAATCATCGAGGTGCCACGTAGTGACGATTGTTCAAAAGCACATGGTACTAAAATGTAAATATTATTGAATAAACCAGAATTGTCTTACATAATAATGGAAATTACATTGTCTAAATGAAATGTAAATATAGAAATGACTGAAATAAAATAAGGCACTAAAAGTCTCTTGCTAAAGCATTAGATCAAACTGCACCTGAAACATGTACAAAAATAGGTTTGGTCAACATAAGAAATGTTGGTGAGCATTCCTAGTTTTGATATATATAGTAGGTTAAAAAAAAGTTATACAATTCAAGTGCAAGCTACAGTGCAAATATGTAAACTATGTATCATACAAATGAGCGAAATCAACCCTGTGACTGTATAATGTACTGTATGAACTGTAGTGTACTCAACCAATAAATGGATGATAACTTAACACTGGCCACAGATTCTCCGATGAAAAAGGGGGAGAATCAATCTAGGCGGGTTGTCAATCCAAATAGCGCTATCCAATGTTAAGGTCGGCTTGTACCATGTTAATGATTTCACTAAGTACAAATGTAATCCACATGTATTGTCTAAGCATAAAGCACGTTGTAAGCAATGCACATAGTACTAAAATTGTATTGTGAAAATGTAAACTTGTATTTGAAATTTGTAATAGTGTACATGTAACACCCCAAAAATGTATAAAAGTAAAAAGGGGTAGGAATACTCACAGTTCACGTAGTAGTTTGAGATTTAACTGGACAACGAGATATGAATTGAGATTACTCCCAAATGATCAACCTAAAGTATTCGATAATGTGTAAGGGAAATAACTCTAGGATATATGTATTTCTAGGGCTTCGAATTGAGGATAAACGTTTATTTGTTTTAATAATTAAAATGTCTAATAATTAAGAGAAATTTGGTAAATAAATAAACAAAGTCTTTGAGTAAACTTTAAATCAAATATGGTCACAATATAAAGTTTTAAGTGTGAAAATAATTTTATAAAATTATTTTCTTGAAAATAGAATATTTACTTTAATTATTTCAAATTGTCAAAATACGACTTTAATATCTAAAAATATTAAAATCAAAGAATTTCTGAATAAAAAATTGTATTTCAGTTCTAAATAGTTAGAAATAATTTATATAAAATTTTGGTGCAAAAATATTGAAATATGAATTTATTAAGATTTAATTATGATTAAATCTAACAAAAATTGATTAAAAATATAAAATAAATGATTTTTCAGAATTAAAAATCATTTCAGTAAAGTTTAATTTTATACAAACTCAGGATAATTTTTGTAGAATTTAATAAAATTGTTTTGATATTTTAATGGATTTTTATAAATATAATAGTATAAAATTGATTTAATTATTATAAATATTAAATAAATGAATTTTAGAAAAATAAAAATTGTAAATAAAACTTTTAACTCAGATTTAATAAATATAATTTGTTTAGAATTTATAAAAAGGTTTTAATATTTAAAAATGAATTTATAAAATTTAAATGTATAATATATAATTATAACTTGCTTTGTTGTTCAAAAACGAAAAAGAAAAGAAAAGAAGGCCACAGCCGGGACTCGAACCCGGGTGCCTTTGGTTATGCACCTCAGTCACAACCACTTGGCCTAGGCCAGTGGTTGTGATGAACTCCGTTTAATAATAATAATATACACGATGTAAAACTGAGTTTATCCCCAAATCACAAAGCACGAACCCTAGCTTCTACAATTGATCAATTCACACATCAATAGCCTAATTAATCATAGGGCTATTGATGTGTGATTGCCGATGAACATAACCCACACAAAAAATTAAACTCACAGTGTTGATTTGTGTTCGATTGCCCGGTCAAAGCCAAAAGTCAAACAGCGATTAGAATGATAATTTCAGAGCGATTGGAAGAGAATTGAAGATTGAGAAGAGAGTATGAGCGAGTTGTAATGATTCGTAGATGTCCAATTTATAGTGTGGGTCGATGGTTGGGTTAATTGGAAAGTTTGACTAATCAATAAAGTCTATACGCGTATAGGATCCAGATTGGTCAATGATTGATTGTTAATTGACGTGTATACAGGTCATACAAGGCCGGAATACAGGTATCGTTGCCATATATGGATCAATCACAAGTTAATTGTGATTGATCATACATACGCGTCCACAGTTGACTTTCCATAGTCAACTGTGAGGTTTTGAAACCAAGCATAAGATTAAAGCGCGTCCAGGTTTAATCAAGGTTGCTGGCTTAGCCCAGCTGGTTAATGCTTGATGTGGTTTGGGCTTGGGTGCGGGTTCGAACCCCGGCTTGAGCATATTTATTTTGTTTTTTTTTTTTTGGTTTAACGTGTAAGGGGAGGGGGTTGGGCCTTGGTTGTGGGCCTCTGGCATGGGGTTATTGGGCCGATTTGCTGGTCTGGGCTTCAGATGGTGCAAGCAAGGAAGAAGTTGGGTTATGGTTGGGTTGGGTTTGATTATAGTTGATAATGGGTTTCAAGTGTTAGAAAAAAAATTTGATTATTATTATTATTATCTTATATTATGATTAAACGAACCCGAACGTAACACAGATTTTTTTTTAAACGTTCGAGAATAATGGAAATATCACGTTTATTAACTGCGGTGTAACGTACAAATAATCATAAAAAAAAATACAACGAAAAGTGACGGATGTCACAGCATCCCCTACTTTTAGAAATTTCGTCCCGAAATTCCTTCAAGTGGTAGTCTCTGGAAAAAGATGAGGATACTTAGACATCATTTGGTCCTCACGCTCCCAAGTAAACTCTGGGCCTCGTTTGGATTCCCAACGAACTTTGACAATAGGAATTCGGCTTCGCTTAAGCGTCTTGACATCTCGATCCATAATCTCCACAGGTTTCTCTATGAAGCGCATCGATTCGTCAATCTGGATATCCTCTAAAGGAACATGGAGGTTATCTTCAGCCAAACACTTTTTGAGATTAGAAACATGAAACGTTGGATGAACATTATTGAGCTCTGGTGGTAAATCGAGCTTGTAAGCCACCTTCCCAACTCGCTCAAGGATCTTAAAAGGGCCTACAAACCGTGGTGCAAGTTTCCCTTTCTTTCCAAACCGAAATACACCCTTCCAAGGTGAAACCTTGAGAAGTACCATGTCTCCGACTTGGAATTCTAGAGGCTTGCGCCTTTGATCGGCATAGCTCTTCTGTCTGCTTCGAGCAACTTGTAAGTTCTCACGAATGCGATGAATTTTGTCTGTCGTTTCTTGTATCAGTTCGGGACCGGTGATTTGTGTTTCACCAACCTCGCTCCAACACACAGGGGAACGACATTTGCGACCATAAAGTGCCTCGAATGGTGCCATGTTAATACTGGAATGGTAGCTGTTATTATACGAGAACTCAACCAAGGGTAGGTGCGTGTCCCAATTACCACCAAAGTCGATGATGCACGCTCGAAGCATATCCTCCAATGTTTGGATGGTTCATTCAGTTTGACCATCTGTCTGTGGGTGATAAGCCGTGCTAAGATTCAGTTGTGTACCAAGTGCGGACTGAAATGTCTGCCAAAAGCGAGAAGTAAACCAGCTATCACGATCGGAAATAATGTCTAGAGGGATACCATGACGGCTGACAATCTCACTGATGTAAATCTTAGCCAGCTTCTCAGCTGTGTAGGTCTCACGAATGGGTAGGAAGTGAGCAGATTTGGTCAAACGATCGACAATAACCCAGATACTGTCATGCCCACGAGTGGTGCGTGGAAGCTTCGTGATGAAGTCCATAGCAATGTTCTCCCACTTCCACACTGGTATTTCTGGTTGCACAAGTAACCCAGATGGACGTTGGTGCTCAGCTTTGACTTTGGAACAAGTAAGGCATTTAGCCACATAAAGAGCTATGTCCTTTGTAACACCCCAACCGATGGCGGAAACATCGAGGTGTCACGTAGTGACGATTGTTCAATAGCTCATGGACTAAAAGTGTAAATTTGGATACATTGATTTAATAATTTATTACATTGAAATGAAATTACAGGATACAATAATTCTAAAGTGACAAGTCTAGCTAAAATACAATGTAGACTAGACTGAAATATAAAATCCAAAAGCCTAAAAGAAGCGTCTCAAAACAACCTGAAACATGTACAAAATAATTTGGTCAATACAAAAAAAAATTGTATTGGTGAGCATACCCTGTTTGAATACATATAGTAGAAAAAGTGTTTCGCAATTCACGTGTTATACTGTCTACAATTTAGTGTTCAAGCTGTGTACAAATGCTACCCAAAATCAAACCTTTCGTTCAATGAATCAAGAGTCACACATATATATAGTATTCGCTCACAGTAGGCGATGAATAATCGTTCACACATAACAATAATTAAGTACTATTTATTGCTATGCTAGGCCGCCCAGCGGTTAATGATTAAGGTCATAAGTACACACTATCAACGAATCAACAAGTAAAACACATACAAGAATTGCGATTGTGAATATAGAATAAACCATGATTAAGTGAATGAAGTAATAAGCGTACATGAGTCACCCCAAAAGTGTAGAACAGTAAAAAGGGGAAAGATATACTCACAGTTTGCGAAAGCGATCAAAATCCACTTAAGCGGTCGTGAGCTAAGTAATGAATATTCAACCTATAACGTGTAAGAATACTAATAAGGGAAAAGTCTAAAAGTCTATGGTATCTAGGGTCTAAGGCATTAGGGTTTGCTAAGTCGATTTGGGGAATTAGAGTTTTAATGATAAGTTGCGTTAATGTAAAAGTTGTATATCACCAATAATATATGAAAGATTGTAAATGTGGTTTGAATAATATAATTATTACCTATTGAATATTTAGATAAAAATATGTTTGAATAATTAAGACAAAATAATTTAGTTAATTACTTTAACTACAATAATCATTAATGTAATAATAAATAAATAATTATGTGTTTCATAATGATTTAACAAATGGTAATTAAGATTCTCAAACATAAAACATTTCTATTTTATAATAAAAGTATTTATAAAATAGATGTTTAAATAGTGTAAATAGATGCTAAATTATGTCTAATTAAACATAAATAATGTTAATAATACAAGACATGACCCAAAAATGATATTTTCATAGAAAATAGATGATTTCTGATGTAAATTAATGAAAATAATTTTCTCATAATTTTTATAAACTTATTTATATTTAAAACTGATTTAATGATATTAAATCATGTTTAAATGATTAAAAATAGAAAAAAATTAATAAAAATAAATGTTTTCTGAACCAATAATTTTTATTTCAGGTTAGAATGCTTAGAAATAATTATCCTAAAATTTCGAGATTAAAATCATTAAAAATGAATTTTTTATCAATTTAATATGATTAAAACAAATAAATTCGATAAAAATATAAAAATATGAGATTTTCCAGAAAATAAAAGTATAATAATTTTCTATAAGTTATCAAGAAGCTACACCTAAATTTTCGTAATTTTTGGGTAAAAATTGAATTTATTATGAATATTATAAGGATAATGCATTTATATGTCCATATATATAATAAATAAAAGAAATTCAAAAATAGAAAACAAAAATAAAAACCAAAACAGGCGTGGGTGAGAAGACTCGAACCCATGTCCATCTTGTGTCACCTTCACACACAAACCACTCCTCCATAAACTATTATGTTGAAGGTTTTATATTTTAAAAGTATTTAACTTAAACTACATAATCCATCTTCTTCCCCAAAACTTAGCATAAACCCTAACCCTAACCCCAATTTAATAAACCCGATAAAGACGCGATTTCAGATCAGTGATAAGGGGCTTTCAAGGAACAACATATAAACAACAAAATGGCTAAAGAAAATCGGACTTACACCTCGCTTTGATGTTCGAAAATAGAGCTTTTTAGTCGGACGGAAAACCTTCGAATTGTAGCTATTTGGGACGAGTTTTGATGCATTTCTTTTGTGGGTTAGAACATTATTAAGTGCAGAAAGGGATCCCTATGTTCAACTTATATTATCGTTCGAAAAAAAATGTAACTTGTTTGGTTTGTTTTAAAGAACTCGTCGGTTACTAACCGGTGTTAACATAATACCGATAATTGATAGTTAAAACGCCTAATCTTCACATTAACGGACCAATTATGATGGACAAAAACGGAAACAAGCATTAAAAACAAATTTAGAGGTCTTAAATGGCTTGCCGGAACAAAATTCCGGCGGCCGGAAAACCCATGGCCGGAAAAACGTTTTAACAGGTGGGAAGAGTTTGATTTTTTTTTAAACTTTGGGGTTTTGTCATAATTAGCCCCTCTAACTTAACTTAAGTTAGTTTTATTAAATTTTAGTTATGTTTCACTTAATAAAAAGTTAACCAAGTTAAACTAACACTTTTTTTTAAACTTGAATATTTTCTTTTTATATAAAAGCTTTTACGAACCCGTGTCCACATACGCATTCGCTTAAAAACTCATACCCGAACCATAATAAATTTAAACGGTAAAATTTTAGTTCGCTCTAAAATTAGATTTGAAAACGACGGAATTTACAGAGACTATAAAGGAAATATTTGAAGGGTTATTATTGTCACTTAGATGAAAGACGAGGGTGACGGATGTCACAGTCTCCCCTACTTTAGAAAATTTCGTCTCGAAATTTCTTTCAAGTGGAGGCTACTATGAAACAAGAGGCGTTGTAAAAGTCAACTAGATTTTTTTTTTTTAAAATATCACATCATTCATGTTTTGATAAAAATTTTTTTTAAAGTAGTTGTCTAATATCCAAAGTAATAATGTCAAAATCTTGAACAGTTGACCCGATGTTAGAAAATTGAGAGTTTAAATGAGAAAAGTTTTGGGAATGTGTAACGGGTGAGGGGCAGAGGTACTAATGAAGCAGTCTCCCCTACTTTAGAAAGGTTCTAACTGAACTTTATTAAGGTACGTAACAAGATTTCAAATAGCAGAGCGTGTAAGGGTATACAAGATTTGTGTTTTCTGTGTGGGTGGTCAAGAGAAAGACTCTAGGAAGGCGAATGAAGCTCACGTAAGAACGTTCCTATCGAAAATGCTAGCTATTAGCCCACTGTTCTACTGAAGAGATAAGTATAAAGTCATGGATAGGTTCTTGGTCAGACTCCTAGTCCGCTCCCGCAGTATCGTTTATGCTTATATATAGGGTGTACCGCAGCTGACCCACCACACTCCCGATACTTTGGATTCGTACTAATTGTCTACCAATAGCCTAAGTAGAATCACACACCACCCTCATGTACCTGTAAGCCCATGATTGCGTTCCGGACCGTAATCATCGATTTACCTTACACTAGGGTGTTATGCTTTTCCATAACCCTAACATGAAATAAATGTGTGCAACCAATATGTAATAGCCACTGTAATGAAATAATGTTTAATCATGACATGGTTAGAGATCCTTCCCTTCCGGGTTTTCCCTTTAACCGTAATGAGAATAACATGTAAGTATAAGACATGGTTAGAGGTTCTTCCCTTTCGGGTTCACCCTTAACCGGTAACTTCTGTTTCACATCGTTGGGCTCTAAACACTTATATTGATAAACTCCGAGAATTACACCGATCCCCTCGGATTAAAGAAATACTCTAATCCGAGTCGTACGTGGGTACTGGCTTAGATCTCATACGAGTTACCAACTAGTATGTTCATTGGCCATGATGAAGAACAAAAATAAAGTATGTATAACAGGGTTTTGCTCAAAACAGGAAAACATATGCATACAAAATATGCGTTCATGTAAGTATATAAGTATAGCATAAAAGTTCGATTGAAAGAATAGTATTAACATAAATCGAGTAAATCGCACAATTGCACAAAATGAAAGTAAACGAGTTGAATTAATGCAAATAGGCAATGTGAAAATAATCACAAATAACATGTTAGAAATAACTATGAATAAAAATGGTGCAAGAATAAAATAATGAAATTTACGGCAAATGAATGTGCACGGAACGGGTGTATAGCCTACTGACATGTGAGTTAAAATCTAGTAATTTTACATATATGCGTTATACTATAAAAGGTATTTAACAACATTCTGATAAAAAGATATGTCCATTGTTTTGTTAAACCAAAAGTTTTGCAACTGAAAGAGTATAAGTGTAAAAGGTAAATTTTCGCAGTTTACTCGACTTTGTGATATTGTTGAAAGAATAGTTAGTGATGCACGAGAATAAATTTTAAGAAATCGAAGTATGTTTTAGATTCAAATCAGGTTCATTTGCAAAATCTTCGTAAATACACATTTTCATGTGTTTACGAGAAGTCGAGTTTGAAAAATGTTATAAGGCTTATTATTAGTTGCAAATTTCTCTCGAAAATATATATTGGATACGTCATATGAAAACAGAAGATTTACATTTGGTCTTTAAAATATGCAATACAAGTTTGTAAAATGCAAAATGAAACCATTTCATGAAGTATGTGTAATTCTAATGTGTTTTAAAAGACCATGATTTAAAATGACGTGAATGATAAGATTAACGTATGTAATAGATTACCAATATTTAAGAAAATTCATAATTAACGAGATGTAGAAATAGATCCTTGAGATGTGGATTTCACTCCTAACTCAAAGATGTATTTCAAAATTGAAAACGATTGTGGAATGAAACCATTCACTAAGTTAAGGGTATCACTCCCAGCTTAGTGTTTAAGTTCCTTTTTGAAGGAAATACTCTTTGAGGTGTGGATGTCACTCCTATCTCAAAGATATATTCCTAAGATAAATAACATATAGAGGAGTGAAACTAATCACCAAGGTATGGATACCACTCCTAACTTGATGATATCGTTTCGTTTGTGAAATACGAGCGTCTTCTTCGCCAAGCAAAATATCGAAAGAATAATGAGAAATAATCATAACGAAAATATCTTGAAAGAAAATAATAGGAAATAAGAGAAATATAAACGAGAGGACTCGTGAAAGTAAGCTTAGTTATAGACTAGGCTAAAAGGCATTCTAATAACCTAATTCCCTATAACCATGGCTCTGATACCAATCTGTAACACCCCAACCGATGGCGGAAACATCGAGGTGTCACGTAGTGACGATTGTTCAATAGCTCATGGACTAAAAGTGTAAATTTGGATACATTGATTTAATAATTTATTACATTGAAATGAAATTACAGGATACAATAATTCTAAAGTGACAAGTCTAGCTAAAATACAATGTAGACAAGACTGAAATATAAAATCCAAAAGCCTAAAAGAAGCGTCTCAAAACAACCTGAAACATGTACAAAATAATTTGGTCAATACAAAAAAAAATTGTATTGGTGAGCATACCCTGTTTGAATACATATAGTAGAAAAAGTGTTTCGCAATTCACGTGTTATACTGTCTACAATTTAGTGTTCAAGCTGTGTACAAATGCTACCCAAAATCAAACCTTTCGTTCAATGAATCAAGAGTCACACATATATATATAGTATTCGCTCACAGTAGGCGATGAATAATCGTTCACACATAACAATAATTAAGTACTATTTATTGCTATGCTAGGCCGCCCAGCGGTTAATGATTAAGGTCATAAGTACACACTATCAACGAATCAACAAGTAAAACACATACAAGAATTGCGATTGTGAATATAGAATAAACCATGATTAAGTGAATGAAGTAATAAGCGTACATGAGTCACCCCAAAAGTGTAAAACAGTAAAAAGGGGAAAGATATACTCACAGTTTGCGAAAGCGATCAAA
Source organism: Ambrosia trifida (assembly GCA_028751855.1). Classification (NCBI taxonomy): domain Eukaryota; kingdom Viridiplantae; phylum Streptophyta; class Magnoliopsida; order Asterales; family Asteraceae; genus Ambrosia; species Ambrosia trifida. Next base: position 103,540,514 of record CM054124.1, on the reverse strand, counting down.
ATCCACTTAAGCGGTCGTGAGCTAAGTAATGAGTATTCAACCTATAACGTGTAAGAATACTAATAAGGGAAAAGTCTAAAAGTCTATGGTATCTAGGGTCTAAGGCATTAGGGTTTGCTAAGTCGATTTGGGGAATTAGAGTTTTAATGATAAGTTGCGTTAATGTAAAAGTTGTATATCACCAATAATATATGAAAGATTGTAAATGTGGTTTGAATAATATAATTATTACCTATTGAATATTTAGATAAAAATATGTTTGAATAATTAAGACAAAATAATTTAGTTAATTACTTTAACTACAATAATCATTAATGTAATAATAAATAAATAATTATGTGTTTCATAATGATTTAACAAATGGTAATTAAGATTCTCAAACATAAAACATTTCTATTTTATAATAAAAGTATTTATAAAATAGATGTTTAAATAGTGTAAATAGATGCTAAATTATGTCTAATTAAACATAAATAATGTTAATAATACAAGACATGACCCAAAAATGATATTTTCATAGAAAATAGATGATTTCTGATGTAAATTAATGAAAATAATTTTCTCAAAATTTTTATAAACTTATTTATATTTAAAACTGATTTAATGATATTAAATCATGTTTAAATGATTAAAAATAGAAAAAAATTAATAAAAATAAATGTTTTCTGAACCAATAATTTTTATTTCAGGTTAGAATGCTTAGAAATAATTATCCTAAAATTTCGAGATTAAAATCATTAAAAATGAATTTTTTATCAATTTAATATGATTAAAACAAATAAATTCGATAAAAATATAAAAATATGAGATTTTCCAGAAAATAAAAGTATAATAATTTTCTATAAGTTATCAAGAAGCTACACCTAAATTTTCGTAATTTTTGGGTAAAAATTGAATTTATTATGAATATTATAAGGATAATGCATTTATATGTCCATATATATAATAAATAAAAGAAATTCAAAAATAGAAAACAAAAATAAAAACCAAAACAGGCGTGGGTGAGAAGACTCGAACCCATGTCCATCTTGTGTCACCTTCACACACAAACCACTCCCCCATAAACTATTATGTTGAAGGTTTTATATTTTAAAAGTATTTAACTTAAACTACATAATCCATCTTCTTCCCCAAAACTTAGCATAAACCCTAACCCTAACCCCAATTTAATAAACCCGATAAAGACGCGATTTCAGATCAGTGATAAGGGGCTTTCAAGGAACAACATATAAACAACAAAATGGCTAAAGAAAATCGGACTTACACCTCGCTTTGATGTTCGAAAATAGAGCTTTTTAGTCGGACGGAAAACCTTCGAATTGTAGCTATTTGGGACGAGTTTTGATGCATTTCTTTTGTGGGTTAAAACATTATTAAGTGCAGAAAGGGATCCCTATGTTCAACTTATATTATCGTTCGAAAAAAAATGTAACTTGTTTGGTTTGTTTTAAAGAACTCGTCGGTTACTAACCGGTGTTAACATAATACCGATAATTGATAGTTAAAACGCCTAATCTTCACATTAACGGACCAATTATGATGGACAAAAACGGAAACAAGCATTAAAAACAAATTTAGAGGTCTTAAATGCCTTGCCGGAACAAAATTCCGGCGGCCGGAAAACCCATGGCCGGAAAAACGTTTTAACAGGTGGGAAGAGTTTGATTTTTTTTTAAACTTTGGGGTTTTGTCATAATTGGCCCCTCTAACTTAACTTAAGTTTGTTTTATTAAATTTTAGTTATGTTTCTCTTAATAAAAAGTTAACCAAGTTAAACTAACACTTTTTTTTAAACTTGAATATTTTCTTTTTATATAAAAGCTTTTACGAACCCGTGTCCACATACGCATTCGCTTAAAAACTCATACCCGAACCATAATAAATTTAAATGGTAAAATTTTAGTTCGCTCTAAAATTAGATTTGAAAACGACGGAATTTACAGAGACTATAAAGGAAATATTTGAAGGGTTATTATTGTCACTTAGATGAAAGACGAGGGTGACGGATGTCACATCCTTCTTCATACCGGGCCACCAATACAAAGTACGCAGATCCTGATACATCTTATCTGCACCAGGGTGAATGGAATAACGAGACTTATGGGACTCGTCCATGAGGAAGGTACGCAGGTTGTCACGATCAGGGATCCAAAGACGGTTCATGAAATAAAGTAAACCATTTTTGGTTTCCAACTGATTTTCGGCTCCACACGACATTTCTTCGTACATGTTGCCCTCAGTAACAGAGACATGTTGGGCTTCAATGATGCGGAGTTTGATATCAGACTGGACCTGAGCACAATAAAGCTGGGCATGACCTTTACGACTAAGGGCATCGGCTACAACATTCGCCTTGCCAGGATGGTAGCGAATCTCGCAGTCGTAGTCGTTTAACAACTCGACCCATCGTCGTTGTCGTATATTCAGATCTTTCTGGTTGAAAATGTGTTGAAGACTCTTGTGGTCAGTGAAGATCACACATTTTGTACCATATAAATAGTGCCGCCAAATCTTAAGTGCGAAAACGACCGCTCCAAGCTCAAGATCATGGGTAGTGTAATTTTTCTCATGGTTTTTCAGTTGTCGTGATGCATATGCTATAACCTTGCCTCGTTGCATGAGAACACAACCAAGGCCTTGGTTAGAGGCATCCCAATAAACCACGAAATCCTCATTGCCGTCAGGTAAAGTGAGGATTGGAGCATCACACAGTTTCTGCTTCAAAGTCAGGAATGCTTCTTCCTGACTGGGTCCCCATACATATGGTTTATCCTTATGGGTCAAGGAAGTGAGAGGTAAGGCAATCTTGGAAAAGTTGAGAATAAATCGACGATAATAACCCGCTAAGCCAAGAAAAGAGCGAACTTCCGTGGGAGATTTGGGTGTAATCCAATTCTTAACAGCCTCAATCTTAGCTGGATCCACGTGCATACCCTTATCACTGATAATGTGTCCCAAAAATTGAACATCCTTAAGCCAGAATTCACACTTGGAGAATTTGGCATACAGTTGTTCATTCTTCAAAAGACTCAAAATTTGTCTAAGGTGTTGCTCGTGAGCTGATTTGGTTTTAGAGTAAATGAGAATGTCATCGATGAAAACAATTACGAACTTATCCAAGAAGGGTTTGCACACGCGATTCATGAGATCCATGAAGACAGCGGGTGCATTCGTTAGTCCAAAAGGCATAACCATGAACTCGTAATGCCCATAGCGTGTACGGAAAGCTGTTTTTGGAATATCGTCTTCATGGACTCGTAGCTGATGATATCCCGAACGAAGATCGATCTTTGAGAAACAAGTCGAACCTTGAAGTTGATCAAAGAGGTCATCAATGCGAGGTAAAGGGTACCGGTTTTTAATGGTGAGTTTATTCAACTCCCGATAATCAATACACATACGGAAAGACCCATCCTTCTTCTTTACAAATAAGACTGGAGCTCCCCAAGGTGATGAACTGGGACGAATGAAACCCTTGTCTGCCAACTCTTGAAGTTGACTCGCAAGTTCTTGCATCTCGGAAGGTGCAAGGCGGTATGGAGATTTAGCAACGGGCGTAGCACCAGGTACAAGATCAATACGAAATTCAACAGGACGCACTGGTGGAAGTCCCGGTAAATCATCAGGAAAAACTTCGGGAAACTCACGAACAACAGGAACATCTTGAATATTCTTGTCTTTACCTTTCTTTTCCACAATATGGGCCAAGAAAGCTACGTATTTCTTGCGTAGATATTTCTGTGCTTGGGTGCAAGACATGAGTTTAAGACCACTGGATGGTTTCTCACCATAAACCCGTAAAAAGTCACCCGATGCGAGAGGAAACCGAATAAATTTCTCAAAGCAGACAACTTCGGCATGATGTTTAGAAAGCCAATCCATGCCCACGATGACATCAAAGCTTCCCAATTTCATGGGTATAAGATCAATGGTGAAGTCATGTTCGTTAAGGCTAAGAGTACAACCCTGGATAATAGAATCGATTGAGATGGGTTTACCATCTGCGACCTCGACAGTGAAAGGGGCTCCTAATCTAGAGCGAGTGTGAGATAATAGAGGTTCGAATGCTAACGACACAAAACTTTTATCCGCACCAGTATCAAATAAAATTGAAGCATAACGACCATCAAGTAAAAACGTACCATTCACCACATCATTTGCTTCCTGAGCTTCTGCTGCATTGATGTTGAAAGCCCTACCACGAGCCACTGGGTTTGCTGCACGGTTTGCTGGGACAAGTGCTGGACATTGGTTTCTAAGGTGGTTCGGATCACCACAATTGAAGCAAGCTCGACCATATGCTATAGGTTGTGGGTTTTGGCGAGCTGGTTGAGGGTTGGCTGGTTGAGGGTTAACAGGTTGAGCATTAATTGGTTGAGGTCGAAACATAGATCGGCATGTGGCAGCTACATGACCATACCTACCACAGGTGGTACAGTGGCGACAAGGAAAATTTGCGGGGTAATGGTACTGACAGGTGGCACACTTGGGTAAGTTTCCACTATAAACCTTCTTAACATGAGGAGCCTGAGCCATTGGAGCCTGGGCTATTGGAGCCTGAGTTACTGGGGCCACAACAGCATAGTTTCTACCCCTGGACTTCCGCTTCCTAGTGTTGGAACCGGTATTGTCTACAGCAACTCTTGATGATTCAGTAGTAGGGGTGGGGGTCTTCTCAGCTGGTTTCTTGGTTCCTTTCCTAACCAAATTTCCCTTTTTGACGTGCTTGTCAGTCAAGGAGGCTGCAAGCTGAATGGCTTCTTCCACCGTAGTGGGTCTGCTTCCAGTGACTACATCTTGAATTAGGTCAGGCAATCCCTCAATATATTTCTCGATTGCTCGAGAGACCGGGGTAACCATGTGTGGAACCAAAATACTGAGCTCATGATATCGAGTGTTGTACGCAAGATTTTCACCACTGTCTTGTTTTAACCCATGGAATTCTTCCTCTAGCTTCCTCATTTCGTTCCTAGGGCAGAACTTAGCGATCATGAGTTCCTTGACCTCAGCCCAAGACAGGGATAGAGCAACATCAGCGCCCCGATTACGCTTTTCACCATTCCACCAGGTCAATGCCCCCTTTTGAAGGACACTGGTAGCATAGCGAACGCGGAGGTTATCAGGACACTCGCTGTTCACGAAGGTACTTTCCATACTTTCAAACCATTGGAGGAGGCCAGTAGCACCCTCCTCCCCAGTAAACTTCGTGGGGTTGCATGAGTTGAAGTGTTTGAATGTACATCGGGATTGAGTTGCACCCTCTGTGTTGGTACTGTTGCTGTTTTGGGTTAACTCACTAACAAGATTTGGAATCACTGCAGCAATTTGCTCAGCGACAAGAGAAGCAAGGCGACGATCAGAACGTTGTCCAGAAGCACGAACAGTGCGTTGGCTAGCATCACGGAGCATACGACGAGCAGACATCTACAAGGCAGTCAATGAAAAATTATGAGATTAATAAATGTAAGTGTATAATTGCATAAGGATTATGATCACAAGATATTGTATGTGAAATAGAAGTATAACATTTGAAATATTTGTATAACATGTTTGGATTGCCCTTGTCTAGCTATAAAGCCCAACAAGAACGTTGACTTTTCAAAGAAATTGAGCCCAATGGTGATCAAAGAAGACATGCTTTAGCCTATAAGTGGACACTCACTCCAGGAATCCCCAGGTAAGCATAACAGGTCCGTAAATGGATTTATGCGCTATGCTTGCCTATGCCAGAAAACCCAGTGTACAGGCGTCCACCCTTCCAGATTGCACGTGTCCTTTTTCACACTCATTAAAGTTCAACAACTTTGAAGGAGCAAAAATAAGAGTAGGCATTATGCCTAAGAGTGTCTTCATGAAAGGTACTGCTCCCGCTCCATGATGATGTAGTCTTTCCACACCTTGTAGGACACCATCTCTATAAACCGTGATAAAAGATGAGGAGAAATGGAGAAGAAGGGGAAAGATTGAGGAAGGAAAGTGGAGGGTAATGAGGGGAATGATAAATTAGGAAGTGTTGTACCTGAAAGTTGAAATTCGGTTATAGTCTAGGCTAAAAGGCATTCTAATAACCTAATTCCCTATAACCATGGCTCTGATACCAATCTGTAACACCCCAACCGATGGCGGAATCATCCAGGTGCCACGTAGTGACGATTGTTCAAAAGCACATGGTACTAAAATGTAAATATTATTGAATAAACCAGAATTGTCTTACATAATAATGGAAATTACATTGTCTAAATGAAATGTAAATATAGAAATGACTGAAATAAAATAAGGCACTAAAAGTCTCTTGCTAAAGCATTAGATCAAACTGCACCTGAAACATGTACAAAAATAGGTTTGGTCAACATAAGAAATGTTGGTGAGCATTCCTAGTTTTGATATATATAGTAGGTTAAAAAAAAGTTATACAATTCAAGTGCAAGCTACAGTGCAAATATGTAAACTATGTATCATACAAATGAGCGAAATCAACCCTGTGACTGTACAATGTACTGTATGAACTGTAGTGTACTCAACCAATAAATGGATGATAACTTAACACTGGCCACGGATTCTCCGATGAAAAACGGGGAGAATCAATCTAGGCGGGTTGTCAATCCAAATAGCGCTATCCAATGTTAAGGTCGGCTTGTACCATGTTAATGATTTCGCTAAGTACAAATGTAATCCACATGTATTGTCTAAGCATAAAGCACGTTGTAAGCAATGCACATAGTACTAGAATTGTATTGTGAAAATGTAAACTTGTATTTGAAATTTGTAATAGTGTACATGTAACACCCCAAAAATGTATAAAAGTAAAAAGGGGTAGGAATACTCACAGTTCACGTAGTAGTTTGAGATTTAACTGGACAACGAGATATGAATTGAGATTACTCCCAAATGATCAACCTAAAGTATTCGATAATGTGTAAGGGAAATAACTCTAGGATATATGTATTTCTAGGGCTTCGAATTGAGGATAAACGTTTATTTGTTTTAATAATTAAAATGTCTAATAATTAAAAGAAATTTGGTAAATAAATAAACAAAGTCTTTGAGTAAAATTTAAATCAAATATGGTCACAATATAAAGTTTTAAGTGTGAAAATAATTTAATAAAATTATTTTCTTGAAAATAGAATATTTACTTTAATTATTTCAAATTGTCAAAATACGACTTTAATATCTAAAAATATTAAAATCAAAGAATTTCTGAATAAAAAATTGTATTTCAGTTCTAAATAGTTAGAAATAATTTATATAAAATTTTTGTGCAAAAATATTGAAATATGAATTTATTAAGATTTAATTATGATTAAATCTAACAAAAATTGATTAAAAATATAAAATAAATGATTTTTCAGAATTAAAAATCATTTCAGTAAAGTTTAACTTTATACAAACTCAGGATAATTTTTGTAGAATTTAATAAAATTGTTTTGATATTTTAATGGATTTTTATAAATATAATAGTATAAAATTGATTTAATTATTATAAATATTAAATAAATGAATTTTAGAAAAATAAAAATTGTAAATAAAACTTTTAACTCAGATTTAATAAATATAATTTTTTTAGAATTTATAAAAAGGTTTTAATATTTAAAAATGAATTTATAAAATTTAAATGTATAATATATAATTATAACTTGCTTTGTTGTTCAAAAACGAAAAAGAAAAGAAAAGAAGGCCACAGCCGGGACTCGAACCCGGGTGCCTTTGGTTATGCACCTCAGTCACAACCACTTGGCCTAGGCCAGTGGTTGTGATGAACTCCGTTTAATAATAATAATATACACGATGTAAAACTGAGTTTATCCCCAAATCACAAAGCACGAACCCTAGCTTCTACAATTGATCAATTCACACATCAATAGCCTAATTAATCATAGGGCTATTGATGTGTGATTGCCGATGAACATAACCCACACAAAAAATTAAACTCACAGTGTTGATTTGTGTTCGATTGCCCGGTCAAAGCCAAAAGTCAAACAGCGATTAGAATGATAATTTCAGAGCGATTGGAAGAGAATTGAAGATTGAGAAGAGAGTATGAGCGAGTTGTAATGATTCGTAGATGTCCAATTTATAGTGTGGGTCGATGGTTGGGTTAATTGGAAAGTTTGACTAATCAATAAAGTCTATACGCGTATAGGATCCAGATTGGTCAATGATTGATTGTTAATTGACGTGTATACAGGTCATACAAGGCCGGAATACAGGTATCGTTGCCATATATGGATCAATCACAAGTTAATTGTGATTGATCATACATACGCGTCCACAGTTGACTTTCCATAGTCAACTGTGAGGTTTTGAAACCAAGCATAAGATTAAAGCGCGTCCAGGTTTAATCAAGGTTGCTGGCTTAGCCCAGCTGGTTAATGCTTGATGTGGTTTGGGCTTGGGTGCGGGTTCGAACCCCGGCTTGAGCATATTTTTTTTTTTTTTTTTTTTGGTTTAACGTGTAAGGGGAGGGGGTTGGGCCTTGGTTGTGGGCCTCTGGCATGGGGTTATTGGGCCGATTTGCTGGTCTGGGCTTCAGATGGTGCAAGCAAGGAAGAAGTTGGGTTATGGTTGGGTTGGGTTTGATTATAGTTGATAATGGGTTTCAAGTGTTAGAAAAAAAATTTGATTATTATTATTATTATCTTATATTATGATTAAACGAACCCGAACGTAACACAGATTTTTTTTTAAACGTTCGAGAATAATGGAAATATCACGTTTATTAACTGCGGTGTAACGTACAAATAATCATAAAAAAAAAATACAACGAAAAGTGACGGATGTCACAGCATCCCCTACTTTTAGAAATTTCGTCCCGAAATTCCTTCAAGTGGTAGTCTCTGGAAAAAGATGAGGATACTTAGACATCATTTGGTCCTCACGCTCCCAAGTAAACTCTGGGCCTCGTTTGGATTCCCAACGAACTTTGACAATAGGAATTCGGCTTCGCTTAAGCGTCTTGACATCTCGATCCATAATCTCCACAGGTTTCTCTATGAAGCGCATCGATTCGTTAATCTGGATATCCTCTAAAGGAACATGGAGGTTATCTTCAGCCAAACACTTTTTGAGATTAGAAACATGAAACGTTGGATGAACATTATTGAGCTCTGGTGGTAAATCGAGCTTGTAAGCCACCTTCCCAACTCGCTCAAGGATCTTAAAAGGGCCTACAAACCGTGGTGCAAGTTTCCCTTTCTTTCCAAACCGAAATACACCCTTCCAAGGTGAAACCTTGAGAAGTACCATGTCTCCGACTTGGAATTCTAGAGGCTTGCGCCTTTGATCGGCATAGCTCTTCTGTCTGCTTCGAGCAACTTGTAAGTTCTCACGAATGCGATGAATTTTGTCTGTCGTTTCTTGTATCAGTTCGGGACCGGTGATTTGTGTTTCACTAACCTCGCTCCAACACACAGGGGAACGACATTTGCGACCATAAAGTGCCTCGAATGGTGCCATGTTAATACTGGAATGGTAGCTGTTATTATACGAGAACTCAACCAAGGGTAGGTGCGTGTCCCAATTACCACCAAAGTCGATGATGCACGCTCGAAGCATATCCTCCAATGTTTGGATGGTTCATTCAGTTTGACCATCTGTCTGTGGGTGATAAGCCGTGCTAAGATTCAGTTGTGTACCAAGTGCGGACTGAAATGTCTGCCAAAAGCGAGAAGTAAACCAGCTATCACGATCGGAAATAATGTCTAGAGGGATACCATGACGGCTGACAATCTCACTGATGTAAATCTTAGCCAGCTTCTCAGCTGTGTAGGTCTCACGAATGGGTAGGAAGTGAGCAGATTTGGTCAAACGATCGACAATAACCCAGATACTGTCATGCCCACGAGTGGTGCGTGGAAGCTTCGTGATGAAGTCCATAGCAATGTTCTCCCACTTCCACACTGGTATTTCTGGTTGCACAAGTAACCCAGATGGACGTTGGTGCTCAGCTTTGACTTTGGAACAAGTAAGGCATTTAGCCACATAAAGAGCTATGTCCTTTGTAACACCCCAACCGATGGCGGAAACATCGAGGTGTCACGTAGTGACGATTGTTCAATAGCTCATGGACTAAAAGTGTAAATTTGGATACATTGATTTAATAATTTATTACATTGAAATGAAATTACAGGATACAATAATTCTAAAGTGACAAGTCTAGCTAAAATACAATGTAGACTAGACTGAAATATAAAATCCAAAAGCCTAAAAGAAGCGTCTCAAAACAACCTGAAACATGTACAAAATAATTTGGTCAATACAAAAAAAAATTGTATTGGTGAGCATACCCTGTTTGAATACATATAGTAGAAAAAGTGTTTCGCAATTCACGTGTTATACTGTCTACAATTTAGTGTTCAAGCTGTGTACAAATGCTACCCAAAATCAAACCTTTCGTTCAATGAATCAAGAGTCACACATATATATAGTATTCGCTCACAGTAGGCGATGAATAATCGTTCACACATAACAATAATTAAGTACTATTTATTGCTATGCTAGGCCGCCCAGCGGTTAATGATTAAGGTCATAAGTACACACTATCAACGAATCAACAAGTAAAACACATACAAGAATTGCGATTGTGAATATAGAATAAACCATGATTAAGTGAATGAAGTAATAAGCGTACATGAGTCACCCCAAAAGTGTAAAACAGTAAAAAGGGGAAAGATATACTCACAGTTTGCGAAAGCGATCAAAATCCACTTAAGCGGTCGTGAGCTAAGTAATGAGTATTCAACCTATAACGTGTAAGAATACTAATAAGGGAAAAGTCTAAAAGTCTATGGTATCTAGGGTCTAAGGCATTAGGGTTTGCTAAGTCGATTTGGGGAATTAGAGTTTTAATGATAAGTTGCGTTAATGTAAAAGTTGTATATCACCAATAATATATGAAAGATTGTAAATGTGGTTTGAATAATATAATTATTACCTATTGAATATTTAGATAAAAATATGTTTGAATAATTAAGACAAAATAATTTAGTTAATTACTTTAACTACAATAATCATTAATTTAATAATAAATAAATAATTATGTGTTTCATAATGATTTAACAAATGGTAATTAAGATTCTCAAACATAAAACATTTCTATTTTATAATAAAAGTATTTATAAAATAGATGTTTAAATAGTGTAAATAGATGCTAAATTATGTCTAATTAAACATAAATAATGTTAATAATACAAGACATGACCCAAAAATGATATTTTCATAGAAAATAGATGATTTCTGATGTAAATTAATGAAAATAATTTTCTCATAATTTTTATAAACTTATTTATATTTAAAACTGATTTAATGATATTAAATCATGTTTAAATGATTAAAAATAGAAAAAAATTAATAAAAATAAATGTTTTCTGAACCAATAATTTTTATTTCAGGTTAGAATGCTTAGAAATAATTATCCTAAAATTTCGAGATTAAAATCATTAAAAATGAATTTTTTATCAATTTAATATGATTAAAACAAATAAATTCGATAAAAATATAAAAATATGAGATTTTCCAGAAAATAAAAGTATAATAATTTTCTATAAGTTATCAAGAAGCTACACCTAAATTTTCGTAATTTTTGGGTAAAAATTGAATTTATTATGAATATTATAAGGATAATGCATTTATATGTCCATATATATAATAAATAAAAGAAATTCAAAAATAGAAAACAAAAATAAAAACCAAAACAGGCGTGGGTGAGAAGACTCGAACCCATGTCCATCTTGTGTCACCTTCACACACAAACCACTCCTCCATAAACTATTATGTTGAAGGTTTTATATTTTAAAAGTATTTAACTTAAACTACATAATCCATCTTCTTCCCCAAAACTTAGCATAAACCCTAACCCTAACCCCAATTTAATAAACCCGATAAAGACGCGATTTCAGATCAGTGATAAGGGGCTTTCAAGGAACAACATATAAACAACAAAATGGCTAAAGAAAATCGGACTTACACCTCGCTTTGATGTTCGAAAATAGAGCTTTTTAGTCAGACGGAAAACCTTCGAATTGTAGCTATTTGGGACGAGTTTTGATGCATTTCTTTTGTGGGTTAGAACATTATTAAGTGCAGAAAGGGATGTAACACCCCAACCGATGGCGGAAACATCGGGGTGCCACGTATTGAATGATTGTTCAGTAGCTCATGGTGAATAATAGATTTCATTAAATGATTTAAATGAATTTACATACAATAGTTCTAGAATTTGTACATCAAATTGAATAAATCTATACACGTATCTTCAAGCATCAATTCAAATCTTCAAGCAAATAGAACCTGAAACATGTTAAGTTGAAAATGTTTTGGGTCAACAAAAGTTGGTGAGAATTACATAGGTTTTTGATAATTGAGTAAAAATGATGTGCAATTCATGTGTCATGTCAATCTAGTCCATATGTGAGAACATACTAGAAATAAATCGAGTGCATAATCAACCCTGATGACTGTTATAAAATGATACATACCATACGCTCATGGTCCAATATGTTATACGATAACAAACACCCACGTAACCTTTGTAGGAGGCACGTATCCGGGTGGGATTGTCAGTCCAATAGATCTATCAATGTATACCGCCGGCTGATCAATGTTAATGATTATGCTAGAATGGTGCTTACTCTAATCATGCTCAAGACATAATGCAACATAGAAAACACATAGACACATTGATGATTGAATTGCAATGATGATGTTATAAACATGTTTCACCCCAAAAATGGTGATAAATAGAAAAGGGGCTATGTAAAACTCACCTTGGTAAAATGTTATATCTGTTGAGAAATTTGGATAATTGTGTTGACCAATGTATCAAGTATCACCCTATAATAAAGTAATAAATATGTCTAAGTCTATCGAGTCTACAAATGTATAAGTTTCTAGGGCTTCGAATTGGGGATAATTGCTCGTTTGATTAATATTAAAAATATTCGCCAATTGAGAGAAATTTAGTAAATAAATAACTAAAAATCTTTTTATAAATGTTAAATCTAGGATGGTCACAAGAATGTGTTTAAAGTATAAAAATAATTTTTATAAAATTATTTTCTTTAAAATAGATTATTTAATCTATTTATAACAAATTGTCAAAATCTAACTTTAATATTTAAAAATATTAAAATTAAATAATTATCAGTTTAAAAATTATATTTCTGTTCTAAATTATCAGAAATAATTTGTATAAAATTTTGGTGCAAAAATAATGAAAATTGAATTTATTATGATTTAATTATGATTAAATCTAACAAAAATTGATTAAAAATATTAAATAAATGATTTTTCTGAAATAAAAATCATTTCTGAAAAGTTTATTGTTATATAAACTTAGAATAATTTTTGTGGAAATTAATAAGATCGTTTTGATATTTTTATAGATTTTTATAAAAAAAATAGAATAAACTTGATTTAATTATTATAAATATTAAATAAATAAATTTTAGAAAAATAAAAAATTGTAGATAAAGCTTTGACATCAGATTTGTTAAAAATAATTTTTTTAGAATTTATAAAAGGGTTTTGATATTAAAAAATGAATTTATAAGTTTAAATGTAATATATATAATTAGATGTGTTAAATACTGAAAAAAAAGAAAAAGGCTTGCCACTGCCGGGACTCGAACCCGGGTGGCTTAGGTACACAGCAATAGACACAACCACTTGGTCTAGACCAGTGGTTGTGTTTATTCTCGTTTGTTTTAAATTAAATACAGTATGTTAAATCGTGATTATCCCCAAAATTCAAACCACGAGCCCTAGCTTTTGCAATTGATTAACTCACACAATGTTAACCCAATTAATCATAGGGTAAACATTGTGTGTAGGCCGATTAATGAAACCCACAACAGAAATTAAACTTACAAAGTTGAATTGTTTACGAACGGCTAGTCAACTTGAAAAGTCAAAAACGCGATCGTATAATAAGAACAGAAGATTAAAATGAAGAATTGGGGATTGAGAAGGAGATAATGGCGAGTTGTGAAGGTTCAGAAACGTTCAATTTATAGTGTAATGATCTGGAACGATGAATTGGTAAGTTTGACTTGGTTTTAAAACCAAACGCGTGATTAGCCTCAAATTGAATGTTTTGAATGCGTTAATTATGGTATAATACGCGTAATCAGTCATTTACATGTCACGAATAATCAAATAAATTATTTCCATACTTGGTTTGATTAAAAGTCAAATGGTAGAAAGGAAATATGGTGTTCTCGCTTGTGCAGACAAACAGCGAATTAGTAGCAGGTATAGTTAGAAGGTTATAAATATAAATAGTGCCAGGACTTGAACAAGAATGAGTCATAGGTCAACTGGTGAAGGCGGGTGTGTGTGTGTCCAAGGTCACCGGTTCGATCCCCGGGTGAAACATTTTTTTTTTTTTTTTTTATAACAGATTAGAAGGAGGGGGGTTTGGGCTTGGGCTAGCTGGGTGGGCTGGGTTAAATGGGCCGGATGCTGGGCTCCAAACAACAAAAAGGAAAAGGGGAGTGGGCCAGAAGCTGAATTCAGTTTATATATATATATATATATATTTTTTTTTTTTAAACAAAACTGAATTATAATTATTATTATTATTATTATTATTATTATTATTAATATAAATCTATATATATATATATATATATACATAAGTTGTGAATGAGGAAAAATAAAGATGTTGCTACATTTGTATAAAATGAAAAAAAATAAAGGCGTTTATAAAAAAAATATTTGGGGGAAAATTTTGCGATGTTACAGTCTCCCCTACTTTCGAAAACTTCGTCCCGAAGTTTATTGAAAACACAGGGTTGAAGGGGATTGGATAAAATTTAGGACAAGTGTGACTTGAAGAATCTTATGTTAGGGCATGACAATGAATAGAGTAACCTGTCTCGGATAGCGTGGATAAGAGGCGTGTCACGTGTGAGTTGATTTACTAAATGAACTACTAGATATCTAGAGTTTACATTTGGTTAACTACCGAAAATTTTGATAGAATTCCACACCACCTTAACGTACCTGTAAATTCACGATTACGTTCCGGACCGTAATCACTAATTTACCTTACATTAGGGTTTTGCGTCCTTCTATGACTCTCCGATTGTTGAGCAGGTCTGATAGTCTCCACCAGTCGTTGAGCAGGTGGTAGGGCCTCTCCCGACTGTTGGAAAGACATGATGACCTCTACCAATCGTTAAGTAGGTGTTTGGTAGTCAACTAATTGTTGTACAAGTAAGCACGTATGATCATAGATATAGCAATCAGTTCACATTCAAACAAATATGCATGCAGATGTTATGATATTACTTGAATTTATTACTTGAATCCATAAAGTGTCAATACAAAGAATTAAAAGCAAACAACATTCAAATGGTGGGACTTGCTGTTAAGTAGCTAGAGGGTTTTGATCTTGGTTTAGTTTAGGGCATCGGTTACGGAAGTGATTTGGGTAATGAGTGTTCAATAAGATATGGGTTGAATGAAGGACAATGAGGTAATATAAGGAATGTAATCATTTATTCATTTAATTAAAACGAATAAACGAAAACGTTGACTTATCAAAGATTCTAAATTCTAATAACATATGAAGACATGCTTTAGCCTATAAGTGAACACTCATCCCGAGAATTCCCAGGTAGGCATCCGGGTCCCTCGTCTGATTGGGATATATGCGCAATGCCAGCCTAGACAGAAGACTCAGAATACAGGCGTTCACCCTTCCAGATTGCACGTGTTCGTTATTAAAATCTAGAACTTCGACGAGATCTCAAGAGGGTTCAGGTTAAACTTGAGGATTTTGTCCTATTAGTCTAAAAGTAGATCCAATGATGTAGAGCAACCTTCTTGTAAGGATGATAGTAGGGATAAGAAGTAGGAGATAGAGAATAGCAAGCAAAAGAATCAAGTACTGGTTATATCCTATGGTTATAGACTAGATTATTTTTCTAATAACCTAATTCCCTATAACCATGGCTCTGATACCAATCTGTAACACCCCAACCGATGGCGGAAACATCGGGGTGCCACGTATTGAATGATTGTTCAGTAGCTCATGGTGAATAATAGATTTCATTAAATGATTTAAATGAATTTACATACAATAGTTCTAGAATTTGTACATCAAATTGAATAAATCTATACACGTATCTTCAAGCATCAATTCAAATCTTCAAGCAAATAGAACCTGAAACATGTTAAGTTGAAAATGTTTTGGGTCAACAAAAGTTGGTGAGAATTACATAGGTTTTTGATAATTGAGTAAAAATGATGTGCAATTCATGTGTCATGTCAATCTAGTCCATATGTGAGAACATACTAGAAATAAATCGAGTGCATAATCAACCCTGATGACTGTTATAAAATGATACATACCATACGCTCATGGTCCAATATGTTATACGATAACAAACACCCACGTAACCTTTGTAGGAGGCACGTATCCGGGTGGGATTGTCAGTCCAATAGATCTATCAATGTATACCGCCGGCTGATCAATGTTAATGATTATGCTAGAATGGTGCTTACTCTAATCATGCTCAAGACATAATGCAACATAGAAAACACATAGACACATTGATGATTGAATTGCAATGATGATGTTATAAACATGTTTCACCCCAAAAATGGTGATAAATAGAAAAGGGGCTATGTAAAACTCACCTTGGTAAAATGTTATATCTGTTGAGAAATTTGGATAATTGTGTTGACCAATGTATCAAGTATCACCCTATAATAAAGTAATAAATATGTCTAAGTCTATCGAGTCTACAAATGTATAAGTTTCTAGGGCTTCGAATTGGGGATAATTGCTCGTTTGATTAATATTAAAAATATTCGCCAATTGAGAGAAATTTAGTAAATAAATAACTAAAAATCTTTTTATAAATGTTAAATCTAGGATGGTCACAAGAATGTGTTTAAAGTATAAAAATAATTTTTATAAAATTATTTTCTTTAAAATAGATTATTTAATCTATTTATAACAAATTGTCAAAATCTAACTTTAATATTTAAAAATATTAAAATTAAATAATTATCAGTTTAAAAATTATATTTCTGTTCTAAATTATCAGAAATAATTTGTATAAAATTTTGGTGCAAAAATAATGAAAATTGAATTTATTATGATTTAATTATGATTAAATCTAACAAAAATTGATTAAAAATATTAAATAAATGATTTTTCTGAAATAAAAATCATTTCTGAAAAGTTTATTGTTATATAAACTTAGAATAATTTTTGTGGAAATTAATAAGATCGTTTTGATATTTTTATAGATTTTTATAAAAAAAATAGAATAAACTTGATTTAATTATTATAAATATTAAATAAATAAATTTTAGAAAAATAAAAAATTGTAGATAAAGCTTTGACATCAGATTTGTTAAAAATAATTTTTTTAGAATTTATAAAAGGGTTTTGATATTAAAAAATGAATTTATAAGTTTAAATGTAATATATATAATTAGATGTGTTAAATACTGAAAAAAAAGAAAAAGGCTTGCCACTGCCGGGACTCGAACCCGGGTGGCTTAGGTACACAGCAATAGACACAACCACTTGGTCTAGACCAGTGGTTGTGTTTATTCTCGTTTGTTTTAAATTAAATACAGTATGTTAAATCGTGATTATCCCCAAAATTCAAACCACGAGCCCTAGCTTTTGCAATTGATTAACTCACACAATGTTAACCCAATTAATCATAGGGTAAACATTGTGTGTAGGCCGATTAATGAAACCCACAACAGAAATTAAACTTACAAAGTTGAATTGTTTACGAACGGCTAGTCAACTTGAAAAGTCAAAAACGCGATCGTATAATAAGAACAGAAGATTAAAATGAAGAATTGGGGATTGAGAAGGAGATAATGGCGAGTTGTGAAGGTTCAGAAACGTTCAATTTATAGTGTAATGATCTGGAACGATGAATTGGTAAGTTTGACTTGGTTTTAAAACCAAACGCGTGATTAGCCTCAAATTGAATGTTTTGAATGCGTTAATTATGGTATAATACGCGTAATCAGTCATTTACATGTCACGAATAATCAAATAAATTATTTCCATACTTGGTTTGATTAAAAGTCAAATGGTAGAAAGGAAATATGGTGTTCTCGCTTGTGCAGACAAACAGCGAATTAGTAGCAGGTATAGTTAGAAGGTTATAAATATAAATAGTGCCAGGACTTGAACAAGAATGAGTCATAGGTCAACTGGTGAAGGCGGGTGTGTGTGTGTCCAAGGTCACCGGTTCGATCCCCGGGTGAAACATTTTATTTTTTTTTTTATAACAGATTAGAAGGAGGGGGGTTTGGGCTTGGGCTAGCTGGGTGGGCTGGGTTAAATGGGCCGGATGCTGGGCTCCAAACAACAAAAAGGAAAAGGGGAGTGGGCCAGAAGCTGAATTCAGTTTATATATATATATATATATATTTTTTTTTAAACAAAACTGAATTATAATTATTATTATTATTATTATTATTATTATTAATATAAATCTATATATATATATATATACATAAGTTGTGAATGAGGAAAAATAAAGATGTTGCCACATTTGTATAAAATGAAAAAAAATAAAGGCGTTTATAAAAAAAATATTTGGGGGAAAATTTTGCGATGTTACAAGGGATCCCTATGTTCAACTTATATTATCGTTCGAAAAAAAATGTAACTTGTTTAGTTTGTTTTAAAGAACTCGTCGGTTACTAACCGGTGTTAACATAATACCGATAATTGATAGTTAAAACGCCTAATCTTCACATTAACGGACCAATTATGATGGACAAAAACGGAAACAAGCATTAAAAACAAATTTAGAGGTCTTAAATGGCTTGCCGGAACAAAATTCCGGCGGCCGGAAAACCCATGGCCGGAAAAACGTTTTAACAGGTGGGAAGAGTTTGATTTTTTTTTAAACTTTGGGGTTTTGTCATAATTAGCCCCTCTAACTTAACTTAAGTTAGTTTTATTAAATTTTAGTTATGTTTCACTTAATAAAAAGTTAACCAAGTTAAACTAACACTTTTTTTTAAACTTGAATATTTTCTTTTTATATAAAAGCTTTTACGAACCCGTGTCCACATACGCATTCGCTTAAAAACTCATACCCGAACCATAATAAATTTAAACGGTAAAATTTTAGTTCGCTCTAAAATTAGATTTGAAAACGACGGAATTTACAGAGACTATAAAGGAAATATTTGAAGGGTTATTATTGTCACTTAGATGAAAGACGAGGGTGACGGATGTCACAGTCTCCCCTACTTTAGAAAATTTCGTCTCGAAATTTCTTTCAAGTGGAGGCTACTATGAAACAAGAGGCGTTGTAAAAGTCAACTAGATTTTTTTTTTTAAAATATCACATCATTCATGTTTTGATAAAAAATTTTTTTAAAGTAGTTGTCTAATATCCAAAGTAATAATGTCAAAATCTTGAACAGTTGACCCGATGTTAGAAAATTGAGAGTTTAAATGAGAAAAGTTTTGGGAATGTGTAACGGGTGAGGGGCAGAGGTACTAATGAAGCAGTCTCCCCTACTTTAGAAAGGTTCTAACTGAACTTTATTAAGGTACGTAACAAGATTTCAAATAGCAGAGCGTGTAAGGGTATACAAGATTTGTGTTTTCTGTGTGGGTGGTCAAGAGAAAGACTCTAGGAAGGCGAATGAAGCTCACGTAAGAACGTTCCTATCGAAAATGCTAGCTATTAGCCCACTGTTCTACTGAAGAGATAAGTATAAAGTCATGGATAGGTTCTTGGTCAGACTCCTAGTCCGCTCCCGCAGTATCGTTTATGCTTATATATAGGGTGTACCGCAGCTGACCCACCACACTCCCGATACTTTGGATTCGTACTAATTGTCTACCAATAGCCTAAGTAGAATCACACACCACCCTCATGTACCTGTAAGCCCATGATTGCGTTCCGGACCGTAATCATCGATTTACCTTACACTAGGGTGTTATGCTTTTCCATAACCCTAACATGAAATAAATGTGTGCAACCAATATGTAATAGCCACTGTAATGAAATAATGTTTAATCATGACATGGTTAGAGGTCCTTCCCTTCCGGGTTTTCCCTTTAACCGTAATGAGAATAACATGTAAGTATAAGACATGGTTAGAGGTTCTTCCCTTTCGGGTTCACCCTTAACCGGTAACTTCTGTTTCACATCGTTGGGCTCTAAACACTTATATTGATAAACTCCGAGAATTACACCGATCCCCTCGGATTAAAGAAATACTCTAATCCGAGTCGTACGTGGGTACTGGCTTAGATCTCATACGAGTTACCAACTAGTATGTTCATTGGCCATGATGAAGAACAAAAATAAAGTATGTATAACAGGGTTTTGCTCAAAACAGGAAAACATATGCATACAAAATATGCGTTCATGTAAGTATATAAGTATAGCATAAAAGTTCGATTGAAAGAATAGTATTAACATAAATCGAGTAAATCGCACAATTGCACAAAATGAAAGTAAACGAGTTGAATTAATGCAAATAGGCAATGTGAAAATAATCACAAATAACATGTTAGAAATAACTATGAATAAAAATGGTGCAAGAATAAAATAATGAAATTTACGGCAAATGAATGTGCACGGAACGGGTGTATAGCCTACTGACATGTGAGTTAAAATCTAGTAATTTTACATATATGCGTTATACTATAAAAGGTATTTAACAACATTCTGATAAAAAGATATGTCCATTGTTTTGTTAAACCAAAAGTTTTGCAACTGAAAGAGTATAAGTGTAAAAGGTAAATTTTCGCAGTTTACTCGACTTTGTGATATTGTTGAAAGAATAGTTAGTGATGCACGAGAATAAATTTTAAGAAATCGAAGTATGTTTTAGATTCAAAACAGGTTCATTTGCAAAATCTTCGTAAATACACATTTTCATGTGTTTACGAGAAGTCGAGTTTGAAAAATGTTATAAGGCTTATTATTAGTTGCAAATTTCTCTCGAAAATATATATTGGATACGTCATATGAAAACAGAAGATTTACATTTGGTCTTTAAAATATGCAATACAAGTTTGTAAAATGCAAAATGAAACCATTTCATGAAGTATGTGTAATTCTAATGTGTTTTAAAAGACCATGATTTAAAATGACGTGAATGATAAGATTAACGTATGTAATAGATTACCAATATTTAAGAAAATTCATAATTAACGAGATGTAGAAATAGATCCTTGAGATGTGGATTTCACTCCTAACTCAAAGATGTATTTCAAAATTGAAAACGATTGTGGAATGAAACCATTCACTAAGTTAAGGGTATCACTCCCAGCTTAGTGTTTAAGTTCCTTTTTGAAGGAAATACTCTTTGAGGTGTGGATGTCACTCCTATCTCAAAGATATATTCCTAAGATAAATAACATATAGAGGAGTGAAACTAATCACCAAGGTATGGATACCACTCCTAACTTGATGATATCGTTTCGTTTGTGAAATACGAGCGTCTTCTTCGCCAAGCAAAATATCGAAAGAATAATGAGAAATAATCATAACGAAAATATCTTGAAAGAAAATAATAGGAAATAAGAGAAATATAAACGAGAGGACTCGTGAAAGTAAGCTTAGTTATAGACTAGGCTAAAAGGCATTCTAATAACCTAATTCCCTATAACCATGGCTCTGATACCAATCTGTAACACCCCAACCGATGGCGGAAACATCGAGGTGTCACGTAGTGACGATTGTTCAATAGCTCATGGACTAAAAGTGTAAATTTGGATACATTGATTTAATAATTTATTACATTGAAATGAAATTACAGGATACAATAATTCTAAAGTGACAAGTCTAGCTAAAATACAATGTAGACAAGACTGAAATATAAAATCCAAAAGCCTAAAAGAAGCGTCTCAAAACAACCTGAAACATGTACAAAATAATTTGGTCAATACAAAAAAAAATTGTATTGGTGAGCATACCCTGTTTGAATACATATAGTAGAAAAAGTGTTTCGCAATTCACGTGTTATACTGTCTACAATTTAGTGTTCAAGCTGTGTACAAATGCTACCCAAAATCAAACCTTTCGTTCAATGAATCAAGAGTCACACATATATATATAGTATTCGCTCACAGTAGGCGATGAATAATCGTTCACACATAACAATAATTAAGTACTATTTATTGCTATGCTAGGCCGCCCAGCGGTTAATGATTAAGGTCATAAGTACACACTATCAACGAATCAACAAGTAAAACACATACAAGAATTGCGATTGTGAATATAGAATAAACCATGATTAAGTGAATGAAGTAATAAGCGTACATGAGTCACCCCAAAAGTGTAAAACAGTAAAAAGGGGAAAGATATACTCACAGTTTGCGAAAGCGATCAAAATCCACTTAAGCGGTCGTGAGCTAAGTAATGAGTATTCAACCTATAACGTGTAAGAATACTAATAAGGGAAAAGTCTAAAAGTCTATGGTATCTAGGGTCTAAGGCATTAGGGTTTGCTAAGTCGATTTGGGGAATTAGAGTTTTAATGATAAGTTGCGTTAATGTAAAAGTTGTATATCACCAATAATATATGAAAGATTGTAAATGTGGTTTGAATAATATAATTATTACCTATTGAATATTTAGATAAAAATATGTTTGAATAATTAAGACAAAATAATTTAGTTAATTACTTTAACTACAATAATCATTAATGTAATAATAAATAAATAATTATGTGTTTCATAATGATTTAACAAATGGAAATTAAGATTCTCAAACATAAAACATTTCTATTTTATAATAAAAGTATTTATAAAATAGATGTTTAAATAGTGTAAATAGATGCTAAATTATGTCTAATTAAACATAAATAATGTTAATAATACAAGACATGACCCAAAAATGATATTTTCATAGAAAATAGATGATTTCTGATGTAAATTAATGAAAATAATTTTCTCAAAATTTTTATAAACTTATTTATATTTAAAACTGATTTAATGATATTAAATCATGTTTAAATGATTAAAAATAGAAAAAAATTAATAAAAAAAATGTTTTCTAAACCAATAATTTTTATTTCAGGTTAGAATGCTTAGAAATAATTATCCTATAATTTCGAGATTAAAATCATTAAAAATGAATTTTTTATCAATTTAATATGATTAAAACAAATAAATTCGATAAAAATATAAAAATATGAGATTTTCCAGAAAATAAAAGTATAATAATTTTCTATAAGTTATCAAGAAGCTACACCTAAATTTTCGTAATTTTTGGGTAAAAATTGAATTTATTATGAATATTATAAGGATAATGCATTTATATGTCCATATATATAATAAATAAAAGAAATTCAAAAATAGAAAACAAAAATAAAAACCAAAACAGGCGTGGGTGAGAAGACTCGAACCCATGTCCATCTTGTGTCACCTTCACACACAAACCACTCCCCCATAAACTATTATGTTGAAGGTTTTATATTTTAAAAGTATTTAACTTAAACTACATAATCCATCTTCTTCCCCAAAACTTAGCATAAACCCTAACCCTAACCCCAATTTAATAAACCCGATAAAGACGCGATTTCAGATCAGTGATAAGGGGCTTTCAAGGAACAACATATAAACAACAAAATGGCTAAAGAAAATCGGACTTACACCTCGCTTTGATGTTCGAAAATAGAGCTTTTTAGTCGGACGGAAAACCTTCGAATTGTAGCTATTTGGGACGAGTTTTGATGCATTTCTTTTGTGGGTTAGAACATTATTAAGTGCAGAAAGGGATCCCTATGTTCAACTTATATTATCGTTCGAAAAAAAATGTAACTTGTTTGGTTTGTTTTAAAGAACTCGTCGGTTACTAACCGGTGTTAACATAATACCGATAATTGATAGTTAAAACGCCTAATCTTCACATTAACGGACCAATTATGATGGACAAAAACGGAAACAAGCATTAAAAACAAATTTAGAGGTCTTAAATGCCTTGCCGTAACAAAATTCCGGCGGCCGGAAAACCCATGGCCGGAAAAACGTTTTAACAGGTGGGAAGAGTTTGATTTTTTTTTAAACTTTGGGGTTTTGTCATAATTGGCCCCTCTAACTTAACTTAAGTTTGTTTTATTAAATTTTAGTTATGTTTCTCTTAATAAAAAGTTAACCAAGTTAAACTAACACTTTTTTTTAAACTTGAATATTTTCTTTTTATATAAAAGCTTTTACGAACCCGTGTCCACATACGCATTCGCTTAAAAACTCATACCCGAACCATAATAAATTTAAACGGTAAAATTTTAGTTCGCTCTAAAATTAGATTTGAAAACGACGGAATTTACAGAGACTATAAAGGAAATATTTGAAGGGTTATTATTGTCACTTAGATGAAAGACGAGG